>AJFL01002580.1:0-36383 GCA_000467735.1 Rhytidhysteron rufulum CBS 306.38
TCTTTTGTCCCTCCAGAAAGGTTTATACATCATATCCCCATAATCGTCGAAGTTCATCCGCGATGAAGCTTGTCTTTCTACCAGAATTTTTCTGGCACTCGTCGATGATCTCCAAGGTTCTTTTTCTCTCTTGAATGCCTTCAGTCACTAGACCAGCGATATAGAGACACTGTGCAGAGACGAGACTCCAGGCGTCTGGAATGCCGGCGTTTGCCGTAAGGAAGATCTGCTGGCGGGATGCTTCAATGTTGCGACGAAGGGAGAGTGAGGCAAGGTTACCTAAGCCTCGGGCTTTTGGAACTGGTGGGGGTCTATGTAGAGCCAGTAGGATCTTGGAGGCATGGTAGACCTGATGCGCAATTGCTTTTTGATGTTTTAGTAGTTTTCTATAATGTGCAAATAGGCACTCACCACTTTGCGGAAAGACGAACCATAGTGAGGGAAATGTCGAGATACCACCGGTCGGAGAGTTGCTGATCGGGAATGAAGAAATAGATGGGGGCAATTTTGACTTCCAGGAATCAAGAGCTTCTTCCAACTCCACCGCTCTATCGCAACGGTACTGCAGATCTTCTCCAGCTGTTGCATCTAGGTCATGATCGTTGCAGAAATTAATGCACTGTCCAAAGATGAAAATGACCCGATTCGCAATCGTTTCAACCGTCAAACCATCAAAGGTGTCGAGTGCGGGTGGCCGCCAATACCTTTCGTCCAATGACATGCGACGACTAGTTTGGAGACTTGCCCATATTTCGTGACGATACCACGTCCAGTAGCAAGCACCTCTGATACCGGTTACATTGCCATAGATTTGGCGAGCTTGTAAAAGAGATGCGACGCCGGTGAGATGGGAGCCCAAGCTTTCCCCGACAACGTTGATCATTTCATAACTGAAAAGGTTTAGTATAGTGAGGGAGAGATTCCCTGAGGAGTGGCGCCTCACGTGGAGAGAATGATGCATGCAGCGAGTATTTCATCACTTTGTGCATATTGTGCATGCACAAGTAAGTCACTGATGGCTTTGAGAGCTAGGCGATAATATCGGAGTGCCGTGCTTTCATGAATCGCAGTGCCGACCAGCATCATCTGCTTCGACGACAGCGCCAAACATGAATGCAGCAGAAACGGGCATCGAAGGGCCAAGACAGGCACAAGGCGGTGAAATGGCTGATCATGTGAGAACGAGTCGATCTGGCATCACCTTAGTATCTGGCAGGTGTTGGAGCGAAAAGAGATGCATGTACCCATCTAGCCACATTCTCAACATAATTCCGGAAGATCCGAATCTCGTCATCGCTCATATGCAGTTGTTCCGTCTGCGAGACACCAGGCGTGGGCTGGGCATGTTCGGGCTGATCGAGGTACGGATCTAGGTAGAATGGCACATCGGGATTGAGAGGAAGCTCGTCTACTCTCGAATCGATGCCTGCCTGCAGCAAGATGGACTCGAGGGTTGTAGAGAAGGGCGAGACGGGACTAAGTGCCGAATGCAGGGGCGGGTCTATCGGTTGCTCTTCTTCGCGAGGCGGGTTTGGGGTAGGTGTGGAGTCTTGCAGGACGGGGACGACGCTGTCAACCTGGTCGACATCCACCCGCATGGCAACGGTACCAGAGGCGTGGTGCTGTGGTGGTCGTTGTGAAGCCTCGGGCGAGCTGTCGTACCAACAGTGCCGCTTCTTCTTGCTGCAGTTCCGACATGTCGGTTTTCCTTCATCGCATTTGACTCGGCGACGACGGCAGGTTTTGCTGCAGTCGAGTCAGCCATGTGCACCTAGTTATCCATGGTGATGCTTGCCATCCCGTGGTGGAGCGAAGTCGCCCATGTGGTGGTGGCACTGGCATTGGTGTTGGCATATCCTTTGCCGGGTTGAGGCGAGAGGGAAATGTAGCGAGGCGAGATACCAGGGGGCGAATGATGGGCGGCAGCGAAGTTTAAGGGAGTCGAATGCTGGTTGTTGCCGAGGTCAACAATGGCTTGACGAAGTGTGGGGAAAACTCGAGACGAGAAACCTGGGGGAACTTGGCTGTGCAAAACTCGATGGCCATTTTGAAAACGAATGACAGGAGAATTCCTCCTATTGACCAAGCAAACATATGCATGATTTAATACCAAAAAGGCAAGGAATATAAACGACACTACTATGGAGGACTGAGTATACTTGAACACTTCATTGGAAAGCTCAATATTCACACTATTGATCGAGTCTTGAATACGTTATTTTGCACACCCCAGACCTGGAGCACCACCGAAAAGATCTTCGGACATGCTTGGTCTGGGGTAGTGCCACGATCCATCCACCGCCCCCAATGGTCTCCTACCGCCACTTCACTTTCTCGTATCTATATCTACACCCACCACCATGCTACCACGACTCCCCGTCAACTCCCATTTCTCACCCACTTGCTACTCCATGGACACAAAAGACTCCAACTCGGTCGAGATGACCAACAAGCTCGACCTCATCGAGAGCAACCATGGCGAGGTCCCCGTCTACAACACCGAAGAAACGGGCAGAATCCTCCGGAAAGTTGACCTCCGACTTCTGCCTATGTTGACCCTTCTTTATGTGCTTTCCTTTATTGACAGAAGCAACAGTAGGTCTGCTGTCTCCAGAAGGGATCTCAAGCACTAACCACAATATTCCAGTCGGGAATGCAAAAGTAGCAGGAATGAATTCCGAACTGAAACTATCGGGAACACAGTATAATATTGCTTTGACTGTCTTCTTCTTCCCCTATGCCCTTCTCGAAGTCCCGAGTAATATGGTTCTAAAAGTAATGCGACCATCGCTTTGGATCGCAATCATGATGCTGACTTGGGGGACTGTCATGACCCTCATGGGCATTGTGAAGAACTACCCCGAGCTCGCAGGCGCCCGCACTGCAGTAAGTGATGTCGCATATTAAGGTGTATCCTCGAAGCTAACAGCAACTCAGCTTGGAGCAGCGGAAGCAGGCTTCTTCCCAGCCAGCACCTATCTCCTAACCATCTGGTACAAACGCTTTGAGCTGCAAGGCCGAATGGCCGTTTTCTACAGCGCCGCCTCCCTCGCCGGTGCATTCTCTGGTCTCCTGGCCTTCGCGATCCAGAAAATGGAAGGTGTAGCTGGACTAGCCGGCTGGCGATGGATTTTTATTCTTGAAGGAATTGCGACCGTTGTGGCAGGTGTGACATGCCTATGGCTGCTTCCTGATTCTCCAGGGACAGCATCGTTTTTGACGCTTGAGGAGCGAAGGTTTTTGGTGACGCGGTTGCAGAGTGATTCAGGGACGGAGACGGGACATGTTGATACTAATGATAAGTTTGATTGGGGTGTCATCAAGGATGGACTTTTTGATTGGAAGATCTGGTGTGCGGTAATCATTTACTGGGTATGTTTTGCTCTCTCCAAACCCGTGAATGATCTAGACTGATGCAAATAGGGCAACACCATCTGCATCTATGGCTTCAACTACTCGGCCCCATCGGTAATTCTAGGCCTAGGGTACTCGGCAGCTAACGCCCAACTCCTCACCATCCCAATATATGTGCTTGGTGCCATCGCCACAGTCGTTGTATCCATATTCTCAGATCGACATAAGACACGTTGGCCATTTATCGTGGGACCTTACTGCGCAACCGCCATTGGCATGATTGGATTATTAGCGATCCCACACCCGAAACTTCCAGGACTGACCTATGCGTTTCTCTTCTGCATCCCAGCAGGCGTGTATCCACCACTCATCGGTCTCGTTTCCTGGTTCGGCAATAACCTGGCACCATCATGGAAACGAGCTGTCGGGATGGCATTATTGATTTCCATGGGCAATCTCGGTGGTACAATTGGTAGCAATGTATATCTTGATCGTCAAAAGCCGCATTATTGGTTAGGTTTTGGGTTTGGGTTGGGAAGTTCGGTTGCTGCGATTTTAGCTACGTTGGTTTTGAAAGTGGCGTTTGAGAAAGCAAATAAGAAGAAAGAAGCCATGGGGACAGAGGAGGAGATTCGGGCAGAATTCTCGGAGGAGCAGCTGTTGAAGATGGGCGATCGGAGTCCATTGTTCAGGTACATTGTGTGAAGTTGGTATGTGAGAATGGATGGGAACATTGATTGGTCATGAGTCTGGTAACACATTTCATCACTCCGAGCTGACTACTACATGATTTTAGAGAGGATGTATCTGGGTTGACATTAGGAATGGCGGGTTTTTGTTCAATACCTTCTTCATACTGGTTAAGTGATGTTCAGGCACTGCGATATAATCTAAGGAGTGAAAATATGCTACCTCTATTTTCTTCACTACGCTAGCTCAATATCATGAATCGAAGGTATCATTGGTTGAATTAGGCATTATCCCGAATTCAAAATCGTTATGCAGCTGAATCAGGACCGCATTAACCCTCCACCCTAATGAAAATGGCAGAGTATATAACCTCGGTAAGAAATTTTTCGTCAAACGATGAGCCTAGGAAATTTCAATAAAAAAATTGGCTGATACCGGGGTGAGAACATATCTTCGCGTATGTGGCTCGTGATGCAGTTTTGGAGCTACCCTGCATCGATCGATCGGAGCTCCACTTTACCCCACACATCGCAAGACGTTTTCCTTTCTCCAGCACGAATCAGCGGATGAAGCGACCTGGAGAACTCGTCACGAAGCAGCAAGAACATTATTCTTCCGATGAAAGGGTATAGCACTAACGTGATGCTACAAACCAAGATCCGTTCATGACATCGTCGCCTTGGCTTATGATTTCGTCCTATATCTTGGAACTATCGGGTTGGAATATAAAAGATACGGAAAAGCCAATTGTCTGCATTTTAGCAAGACTTCCAAGCTTAAACTAGAGCAAGAAAAACTACACCGCGACCATGGTGTCTTTCACCAACTGCCTCCTTCTGGCTACCTCCACTCTTCTCACCCTCATCCACTCCGCCGCAGTCCCTAGAAACACCTCCTCACCTCCCTGGGTCCACCTCGCCATCTCTGCACCTCCAAATGGCCGCTACTTACACCGCACCCTCTCCCAATCTCCCTTCCTTTGGCAAGCCGACACCAACTGGGAACTATTCCATCGCCTGAACAAAACCGATGTAGATCTGTATCTTGCAGACCGCGCTGCAAAAGGATTCAACGTTGTTATGGCCGTGCTGCTTTCCAAGTACAACGTCACCACGCTACCGAATTTCTACGGGGACCTCGCAATCGACAACGAAGATCCCACACAGCTGAACGAAGCCTATTTCTCCAACGTCGACTGGGTCGTCGAGCGTGCGGCTGAATACGGCATCCTAATTGCTATGATCCCGACTTGGGGACGCTACGTCACGGCTGGTTGGTCTGGCACCTTGGAGCCACGTCGCATGTTCAATGTCGACAATGCGTATACCTTCGGTAATCTGATCGGTTCGCGGTACCCTGGGATCCCAAAGATCTTGGGTGGAGACACGGATGGCTTTTGGGCGGGTAACGTACCACAAGCCCGAGATGAGTGGCGAGAAGACCCGAGCCAGGATCCTGCGAGCTTGCTGTGGCCAATTGAGGACTGGAGGCCCGTCTGGAGCTCGATGCTACGCGGGTTCAGAGATGCCGAGAAAGCGGTGGGTTGGGAGGCGTTTGTGACTTATCAACCTACTAGTCCATGGATAAGTCTACCAGGACAACCGCTTCCGTATGGACATAATGTAAGCCATCCTCGCTTTTGAAGGTCTGATAAATTCTAATCACGGATAGTATATTAATGGAAGCTTTGGGACTCTTTCCATAGACGCAGTGCAATCTGGTCACGAGAACCCCGACCCCGATGGTATTGATGCAGGTTTCACGGCTCTGACACCCTGGGACTCAACCAAGAATTACGAGTCCATAACCCGTATGCGATCTGAATTCCCCGGCCCAGTCATCGACCTCGAGAACCATTACGAAGGAGCTCATGATTCCTTCAACTCCTCGAAGCCTATGTGGAATGCTTCGCATGTACGGCATGGCCTCTACGCAGCGGTTTTGAATGGCGCGTGCGGTTTCGTTTACGGTAGTCTGCCTGTACAGCAGAGCTACGAGAGGAAGGACCTTGTGGCGACTGAGAGCCATTATATCGAGCCGCAGTTGGCGTTGAGTGCCAATGAGAGTTGGCATGAGGGAATACATTTACCTGGAGCCAAGCAAGCTGGGTTTGTGTGGAAGCTCTTCTCTGAGTTGAGTGACAAACAGTTCAATTCCATGGACCCGGATCGCAGTTTCATTAGCTCGATTGATGATGCTGAGGACATTTTAGCCTTCGATTCTAATAGATATGTGGCGGGGTTGGTCACTGATGGTTATTATTGGGTTTATGCTGGATATGGGGATGGTTTTGTTTTGGACCTTGTGGCGCTGGCACAGCGTTGGGGGATTACTCCTGGTACGAGGGTCACTGCATCTTGGTTTAGCCCTAGGGATGCGGAGGAAACAGTTGTAGATGATGAGGACGGGTTGACGGCAGATGGAAAAAGGGCGTTTACTCCACCGAGTGGTGGCGGTGTAGATCATGACTGGGTGTTGATTGTTAAGGTCGTAAAGCAGGGATGTTAGCTGGAGAATCATGGTGGGATTGAGTAGGTAATGATTGAGGCGAAGATGAAGATAATGGTATGAGGTTTGCAAAATCTATTACCTGATCACCCTGGTATCTCCGGATTAGTTATAGACATAAGTACATAGTAGATACATAGTATATATATTAAGCTCTAGTGTTATACTTATGTATTGAACGATTCGAAGAGAAGAGTACGAAACAGCACCATGAATTACATCGAAATTAATTTACAGGAGATAAAACCGTAAGAGCATTCAAGCACAATTACATTACTCTACAAATGACTGGAAGCGGAAAGACTCTTCAATATACCACTCGACTCCTTCTGCAATCGCCCCACAATCACACCAGCAGCTTCCACACCATGAATCAAACCCACCGCAGCCCCCGCATACGTAGCCAATCTACCCTCAGGGCCCCATCCTTTATCTCCAGCTTTTGCAGCTTCATCATGGCGCCGTTTAAGCTCATCAAAGTCAACGCCCTTTTGATAATCATACCAGCTTTGGTTAACGATACCACGCGGACTGTATTGCTCAGGCCAACCAGTCGTCCCACGAAGCTGATTATACAAATGCGTGCGAGTAGTGCAACTTGCACCATTTTTCGCCCTCACAATCTCATCCTGGTACCCCTTTGCGATTCTGGCCTCCGTCGAAGCTAAAAACCTCGTCCCCAGTACAACGCCAGAGGCACCGAGAGCAAGAGCGGCGGCAACACCTCTGCCGTCGGCAATGCCGCCAGCTGCGTAAAGCGCGATGTTTGAATCCCGTAGAGCATCTGAAATCTCAGGGAATAAGGTCATGATCCCGAGGGAGTTTTCCACTGTGCCATGTCCACCTGCTTCGGCTCCCTGGATGACCAGTGCATCGGGAGGAGATGGGCTCCGCATGGCATCCAATGATTCCTGGAGCGTACCGATTTGAACCCATATCTGGGTATCTGGAGATGCTGAGCGGAGCGTGCTGGCCCACTCGTCTAATTCCTTCTGCCCGTTGCGCGGCGCAAATAACCATGCTGCGCAAGGGCGGTAATCGCGCACTGCCTTAGCCGCCGCATCCAAGTCTCCGTTCCAGAGCTGGAACCCTACGCCGATGGGTAGGATAGTTTTGGACATGTGTAAGCGGGGGAAAGATAACCCGGAAGAGCTAACTAACTTTTGCGCGGTAGCTAGGTCTGTGATGCTGTCGGTGGGCTTTGCGCCTGGGCCGATGAAACCTAGTCCTCCAGCGCGAGAGACGGCAAGAGCGAGGTCTGGGCCTGACATTACGCGCATGGGGGCGCTGATGATGAAGGGGGAGGTAACCCATGGGAGTTTTAGGGTTGCTCGGATAGGAGGCATCGTTAGGTTCGCCAGTTCGTGCTGCTGAGGTCTTGAGTGGATTCTGGCGGAAAATACCTTGTTATTTTGGAGGATAGTGATCTAGAATTGCTGAAATGATCTAGTATATGAGGAAATGGAATTTGGTTTAGGAAAGCGGCGGAAATGACTGGCGGGACAGCTTATAACAAGCCTGAATCCGGACGCATGGCTTAAACTAACCCTAGAGAACGACAGTTCCCTTGGTCCACTCCGGAAGACGGATTTCCTCGGAGAAGATAGAGATAGGTGAAAGGATTGGCTGTGTGTCCTTTCCATTTTTGAATTCATCCCGCCGATCCCGTCATTCCCGCTTTTCCCACTCGATCCGCCCGTTCCGCCCCTCCGCTACATCATGACCACTTCGACTAAAACTAGTTGTCAGTGCATTTTTCACTCATCATTGGCCACTCTATTGTGGGATACTAACTTCATAGCCTTACGATGAAATGCAAGACGCAATCTGAGTAAGCGCGTCGCCATCACATGTAATAATATTTGGGTCTGACCCGCACACCTTCAAATATTCGCAAATTCATCATGTGGAAACGAGACTTTGAGATATGTCATCTTTCAATTGTCCTTCCAGTTCAACTTGAAACCGTACCTTCGTCATGCCACTCGTAAACATCCATTTAATCAAGGGCCAACGCTCCCCGTCGGATCTACGGAAACTAGCCGATGTCGTGCACGCATGCATCTTAAACAGCTTCAACGCCCCTCCAGGCGATAAATACCAAGTAAATAAATACCCTGGTTCCCCATGCCCTACTACTCAACTCATATCCACCAAGATCATTACGCAGCACGAGCCTCATGAACTCATCATCGAAGACACTGGCCTCGATATACCTCGCACAGAGAACATAGTGCTGGTGCAAATATTCCAGCAGGGAAGGGATGCGGAAACAAAGAAGGGGCTTTATGTTGCTTTGGCAGAGGAGCTGGAGAGGCAATGTGGGCTAAAGGGGAGTGATCTCGTGATTAGTATCGTTCGGAATGAGAAGGAGGATTGGAGTTTTGGGTATGGGAAGGCGCAGTTTTTGACTGGGCAGCTGAGAGGAGTATGGAGCTCTGAAAGCGGTTGACCGAGAAGGAAGAAAACTAGATGAATAGCTTGAGGAGTGAACTTGGTTTTGATATGAGGTGATGGAATCGCGGTGAAGTATCGAATCAATATCTTACGAAGTAAGCAACCAACGCAACAAAATGACATTGTCATAACAAAACCAAACTATAGAAGACCCCCTCAAGCTCCCAAACCACTATTTACACCACTATCATCCCATTTCCCTTCTCGAATTCCAAACATTCTTTTGCCAATCTAGCAAACATACTTAAGATACTCAAACTCAGCCAAGTTATCATCCCTCAACAAGTTATTAATACAAGACCAGTTATCATTAACAATATCCTCATCCTCCTTCTTCCAAGTTCTCAAAGGCTCGTCTTCGCAGACGGGGTGACCGTGGGCCTCGACAGAGCATCCATCATCCCAGTTGCTGATGTTCAGGGCTTGGATGTTTGGGAAGCTAAGGCTTACGCAGTCGGACGTCTTTTTGGCGGTGCCCTCTCGTTCGGTGTCGGCGTTGTAGTCGCCTCCGCAGGAGTTCTGAGTCGCCCAGACGTCGATGTGCCAAGCGTTAGCCATGCCGATCATGGAGGCTACGAGGCCGATGGCGACGAATGTGGGCTTGCTGAAGGAGACCATGGTGGATCTTGGGTGGTGTTGTTGGCTGGGTGTTGTTAGAAGGGATGGAAGTATGGATAGGGTGTGGGAACTAACTTTGAGATGTGTGGAAGGCTGTGTGTTTGAAGTGGTTGGTATTTCTCTGCAAAGAGATGATGGTGTAGATTGATGGTTTGCAATTGGAGGATGAAGTGTGTGAAGAAGAAGGCTTGCTGGTGATGATGATTGTTGCAAGTGGTGATTGAGAGCCTTTTATAGTTGAGTGTACTCTTTACCTTGTCCAAACCAATATCAGATCACATGTAGTTGAGAGTAGCCCACGTGCGTGACTTGGACGTTGATTGGTGCTCTCCCAACCTCGTCTCTGTGCTCGATATAGCAACAGCAACCTCGGTGGGTCCTGCTTTGTTGGTCAAGTTCGTATTTGCACGTGACCGAGTCTGGGCAAGATCGCTTAACATCCTGATTGAGGGGAAGCCCTGTCGATCTGGCCGACGATGATGTCAATCCATGCCATGCTTGACCAGGGGGACGAGGGGTCGGCCCGGTGTGTCGAGCGATGGGTGGGGAGCTGCAGTTCGTCAGATTTCAGAAAATGGGTTAGGGTCATGCCAATTACCTGATGGTTTCCGGGGCTAGCTGCCCTCCCATTCGTTAAATTACAATATATGGAAACTGTACATAATTATAGGGCTGCATGTCAGATGTCGAAAGGGGAAAATGTTTGGGGGTGCCTGTCTAGTTCTGTGGGGATTGCGAGGCTGGCAGTCAAGGTTGAATCCTTTGACGATCGTTTCACTATTCGGGGGCGAAATGTTAACTATAAGCAGTTAATCCCCCTCTGATCATTAGTTAATCCTCCGATCGTTTCACCACCTGGGGGCGAAATGTAAGCCGTAATTAATCCTCCTATATCCACCTTCTGCCCCTTCGCGCAATCGTCGTTGTCAATCGTCAGCACTATCCGCCACTACTTACCACTATCCACCACCACCAACACCTTGGCTCTCTGTTTCCAACTTCAGCCCGCACGAAGCTCGGAAGCCGACCGTTGTGCCTGTATCCGCTCCTCTGCCAAGCCGAGTAGTCCTTTGAGTTAGCTTGGTGACCCCATCTTTCACTTCATCGACCGATCCACAGCACAGCCATTCAGAGCACCACGACGGCCATTCCCCGCGTGCCCCCAGTAGTGCAATAAACTCTATGCAAACCCTAAAGCTCCTTCGTGAGCAACCTACACCCACCCATTTTCTAATTTTATGCACACTACTAACGGCTCCTTACACAGCCCTACCGATGCCGCATCCTGCCCCTTCGTATTCATGGCATGTTTTCAACACAATTTCGATTGCCAACACTACCTCCGCCCCACGACGTGAGGAATAGACCATGGCCAAGTGCGTCTCGGGGAGACTCGCGGATCATGGTCCCAGTCAATCTGGCAATCAATTCCACTTTGCGAAAACAAACGAGATGATGGATATACAGCAAAAGGGGTTTCAGACACGACGTGAATGTCTATAAAAGCCTACATCAACCTCGCTGTAATCACTATCCGGCATCAGCAACTCATCTCATCAACTCATCCAAGCATCGCATCTTCACTCACTCTTCTTCATTTTCTACATCCCTCCAATTCCACCTCCAAAATGAACAAAGCAACCATCCTCGCCTTCGGTGCTCTCCTCGCAGCCGGTTCCATCTCGGCCCAAGAGATCAAAGCCACCATCGACATCTTCAGCACCAGCGACTGCGGCAGCAACGCCAACAACCCAAAGCTGCAGTCCATGAGCATCGACGTTCTCGATCCCGAAGGCATCAGCACCGAAGATTCCGAAAGCTGTCTCTACACCAGCATCAACGATGATGACTGGCCCACCAACTCTGGAGGCCAGTATCTGGGATATGTCGACGAGAGCACCATTCCTGATGGCTGCCAACTCATCGTCTTCGAGAATGCTCCTTCTGATGATGAAGCTAATGAGGGGTATTGCTTCTCACCTATTCGCTCCGTACCTAGCAATGGAAAATGCACCAGCATCACCGTTCCTCGCAAATACGGTTTCACGTAAGTTATACTCTCTTTCACGTTTCATGTCTTCACTAATTTCTGGATAGCCTGTGCTGTGACACCAAAGTATGCAACAACATCTTACCCCAGAAGAAGCGCGAAGCCCTCCCAGCCCCAGCCCCAGCTCCAGCTCCAGCTCCAGCAGTCCGAGACGTAACCAAGATCAAGCGATCCTCGCCATTCGACATGTTCAAGAAGCGAGAAGACTGCTCCTTCTCCGGCTCTGGCGATGCCACCAACACCTACGGACCACCCGAAAAGGTTGGCGGCTCAGCCGACTGCCCCGGGGAGGAAGACTGCACTCAAGAAATCACTGTCGAATTCTCCGCCGAGACCTCCAACACCTTCGGACTCTCCACCTCCGTCAGTGCCGGCTTCTTCGAGATCATGGAAACGACTATTAGCTTCTCCTACGAGCACACTGATACCACTGGCAAGAGCTACTCGTACAAGTACGGTGTCACCAGGTCTGCTGGATCTACTGGTTACATCACTTTTGCGCCTCAAATGGAATGTGAGTACATATATACCTTCCTTGGTTGCGATGACCTTGCTTGCTGGATCTCTGGACTAATGCACTTCTTCACTTATAGGCTCTCCAAAGGGTACCTTCAAGAACTGTGAGGAGGTTGATAGTGACGTCGAGGGCAAGATTTGCTTCCCTGTCATCAACAAGGGTATCCCCAGTGGCCACTGGTCCTACGTCCAGACCAACTAAGCTGAATATTGTTTCGATGAGTTTGACATGGGGGAGATGTTGATCTAGAGGGAGTGTTGTGGATGGCATGGAAAGAAGAGTGCATTTTTTGGTTTTATTCGCGATTTATTTTCTTAACATTTCTTCCATTGTTCGTGATAGCTTGTCAATTATGCTTCTTGTTAGTTACTATCATCAATACAGTTATGAGTTGTTTTTCTATCTTCCTTCAGCGTCGCTGTCGAGCAATTCAAACATGAATATCTTAAGATGGATTGATGATGAGGAGAGATCGAAGAGCAAGTGATTTAATGGTTTATGCATATGCGTGCGTTAGCAAGGTGTGGGTATTCTGGACGTACCACTCGTTAGGGGGTTATAAGAGATCCTCAGTGACTCGTTAAACTAAAGAATAAATTCGTAGTTCAAAAAGAACCTGAATAACATGACGTGCTAGTAGAACACGCTATGGTTACGAAAAGAAACGAATAAAAAATAAACGAGTGAACACTGAAGCCCATGTGAGAAAGTAGAGCGAAATTATTCCTGAAAAATACGAAATGAATGAGATAGACCTAATCGCTTATCCGTTTCTCTGAGTTTGTCCAAAGACAACCGCACCCTCCAAGGTCAGTGCCACAGCAGGATCCTGTGCTCTTCTCTTGCCCTTGGATTGACTTCTTGAAAAAACATTTTAACCATCAACTTTCTGGAACATTCGTGGCTGGTCCCAGCAGTTATTAGCGCTAGTGCTATCATGACCGCAAGGTCAGAAAGGGTTGCCCGAGATATCCCACCAATTGTTTTGCAATAGAGTAAGCCGAGGTAAAGGGGAAGGTTGCTGACCACAGCGAATTGCTACTTGGGCAAGACAGAAGTTATAGGCAACAAGAAAGCCCTGTCCAGCTAGTAAAGTGTTACAGAGCGAACTCTTTCGGGCTGGATCATCTGCAGGCGTAATGACATCCCCAAGATTGGAGCAGACAACCACTGCGTCTACCGCATTGGCCATGGGCAGCCAATTTCCGTTATTTTTAACTCTGGTCTTTTTCATAATAGCACCCTTACCGGGCTCAGATATTACGTCCATAAACTCGAAGCCGTAAAGCTTTTTGCTATTGCTTTTTTCCGTCATCTTCGCGATTTCAAGCAGATTGATGTTGAATCCTGAAAGTAGGCTGCGGAATTGGAATGCATCCTTGCCATTCCTACAAACAACAACGTCATCATGCGTCTCGAAAAACAGTGCAAGTTCTGTTCCACTACTGTACGGTTCGGGGAATGGTATTGCACAGCTCGTTAGCATTGTGCCCTCTGCCACATTGTTGTATGTGTACCAGGTATGAGCCATGTGCACTAATAAGCTGAGCTTCGGGACAAGTCAGGACCGCTCAGACGAAACATCGTACACCAAAACAGTACTCCTAGATGCGTCCCAAAGCATTTTTGAATAGATTGTGGGTGGAGTGAAAAACAACTGATGAGAGCGGAACGAAAAGGTAGCTTGCCCGTTCAACCCAACTTGAATCGGAACAGCTGATGTGAGCTGGAAGCCAGTGGTGATACCTGATAGGTGAAGTGTTTTCCTCTTTTCGCTAGCTGTGGAGTACCTGACGGTCACAGGTAGGTTTCGCGTCCCTAGCTGGATATGAGCGACTTTGCACTAGCATAAAAAGCAATGCTTGGATTTGAATGACTTATAATCTGTGACAAGGGCTCTGTTATGATACTTCAAGGTGAAGGGGTTGATCTGCCCCTGGTAGTCGACCTCGAGGTGGAACTGGATATATTCCTCCCGGAGGCTTTTAGTATCGATAGGGTACAAGACGGTCTGATATCCCACAAGGACGTAGCTGCCGTCTACCATAACAGGATATTCAACCGCTGCCAGCGATAATAAAAGGTCGAAGGATAGCTCTAGACCATTTCCACGATCACGTGAATGGGGGCTCCAATTCTCGTCTTCGATTAAGAAGCACGAACGAAAAAGACCTTGCCAGCAATTGGTGTGTATTTTAGGTAGCGGCCTCGATTGTAACGTAGATTTGAGGATCGTTCTTGGATATGTGGAGGGAAATGTGAACGTAGAGTAGGAAATTGCGCATGAATCGTTTCCCGGGGTAGGTATTCGCAATGCCTTGCACAACCAGTCCACTGCACTTATAAAATCAAGGACTTCTTTATTCAACTCAATGCCTTTGAGCAGAACACAGAGACGATTCTCCTTCGCGGTTACAAAATATGACTAATGGCCCAGCCCTTCCAAGTCTCAGTAAATTCGTAATATCATTCCCATTCCAACCCATAAGAATGGTCGAAACACTGGCAACAAATGATCACGAAGACTTCCGATTACTGACCTTTCTTTACCATATTTTTCCCTCCATATTCCGCCCTGTAGATACATTGCAAAAGATCTAATAGTTGCGGTTCGAGTGAATCCCACTGCTGTGTCATGTATTCAGCGAAGGTAGTTGCTCCAATAGGTGACCGTGGATCGAGATCCGCTCCGGGAGGTATCATCAAAACGACGTGATTGAGTAGCTAGTTAATCAAGAACCCATGTTTGTTTGAAGGCGTCTCCATAGAGAATTTCATGAATTCAAGTATTTGACATTCAAATTCCAACTTCAGAGAGACCGGTCCTGTATTTTTCAATCCAATGTCATCGATGAACTCAGAAATACTATGGTAAATGTCGTTCCCTGCTGCTTTTCCCGGTTGTGATTTTAAGCCAAAACTATTACTCAGGCTAAAATCTTCATTGGGTGTTCTGCCTTGTTTGAATGCCATGTTAGCCCCAGGGATGGGGTCTTCAGATTCTTTCAGCTCTAGCAAATGTCGGGTGTCTTGCCCTATGATCCTCGGAGGAGTCGCTCTAGTAGTAGTAGGGGACGCATCCATCTGGGGGTAGGGGCTTGAATTGGCAGGAGCTTTGGAATTAGGCAATTCAAAACCATCTAACGAGGTTTAGATAACATATTTAATATTAGTTGCTGATGAACGCGCAAAATTAGCCAAACTTGGTAGTGGGGAACCATCCAACCGAGCAGTGTTAAATGGTACATGAGAAGCGGGCAGTTTATGAGGTGGATGGATGCGGTGTGCGGTGTTAGATATAAACGTAGGGTCGTAAGCTGATGGGTTTGGGTAAGGGTGAAGATTGGCTCGCACATTCCTCGGGTTGTAAGTCGAATAGGGATAATGGCTCGCTCGTTTGTCTCCTTGATTGTAGGTTGAATAGGCCCCATCCATCCTGGTACTTCTTTGGACTAGTGGAGATACAAATCCGCGTTCGGACCACGACTGAGGCTAGAGTAGTAGCTGGTGCCTCTTCGACGATCTGCCCCTTTCCAGCTATTAAAAATATTTCAAACTTGCTTCTTGGGGGGCTCTTTATGAAGACTGGAGGTCTTTCTATGCCGACACCTGGGATTTCTAGACCCAACATTCGCGTGGAAGAGCAGAATCGCTGACAATGCTGAAGAAGTTGGATAGCTAGCTGAAAGCTTGGCAAAATGGGGCTTTTGTGGATCTATTTTTAGAGAAATGAATCACTCACTACTAATACATAGTTGCAGTATTTATAGTGATATATCGTAGTTGAATACAAGTCATGTAACCAGAGATCGATAGAAAGCCGTCGCGATAGGAAACTCCCTCTGCGAAGGCGCATTTTTTGCTTTGGCTCGGTCACGTGTTGCATCACCTGACCTACCATGGCTGAGTGTCTTCATTCGTCTCTCAGAGTAGCTCAAGTTGATTTGGCCCTTTCGGATTCACTTATTCCACATCCGAAACACCCTAACGATCCTGAAGTCAAGTCGTTGGTATCGACTCCACGTGTGAACCTCAGTTCGGCCCTACATTCGGTGAATCGGTGAGTCGGTGAAGATATATCAGACCGTCAGGCTGTCCCCATGTCCTCCTCATGCCACGCATTACGTCGGCAAATTCTTGATCAGACCAAACCATTTCGATTTCTTATTCTTTTTATTTTGCATCGGTCTCTTTTTGTTCTCATGTTACTGAAGCTGGGCGATTGGCGGTGAAAGGATCGTACAAACCAAAGCCTCCTTTGGTCTAGTGGCTTGGGGCTTACATCTTCCATAAGTACTTTTCGATCCAAACTGCCAACATGTCCTCTATCTGAATAACCGCATATCTTCACTATCTATCTATTAATCTTCCGAATTCCTTGCCTTCCTGAAACCGCTGTATTCTTGGTGAAATTGATCACGATAGACCTTCGTACAAAAAAGTCGGAGGAACGAGGGAAATCCTCCGACCTTCATCCCTCATCATGTACAAAACGCCCCTGAAGAATGAGCGGATCTTTCGAATTGAAAGTACAAGGACTATCTAGAACGAAATGTCATTCATGATTCACGATATCGAATGAATAACTGCAAGATTACAACTTCTAGAGGGCTTGGCAGGAACCCAAAATATCCAAGCTGCCCCACCTCGGACCCGAACTTTGGCAAAAGCCCTTCTGCACCTTTGCCCGGAAACGGATACTCACATATCCGCCTGATTAACGACGAGTAACAAATCAATTCTAATCGGAGGTTGCTGTCGTTCTTATCCTAAACCTTAACTACCCATACACCTGCTGACCTTGTCTTTTTTTCATACTTTCCCTCTCCCCATTTTCAAGCCGATCCTGAACGTCAAACCCTTCGAAAACATCATGATACCAGCTCGGTCTAACACCCGCGAATCTCTTCGTTCAGCATATTGGTCACAACGATGGAAAGGCTTCATAATACCAGTGACTATGGTAGGCCTTCTCCTCCAACTTCTCTTCCTTGCGAACATGTCCTACATGTATGGCTCCCTCTTTCGATCCGAATACCGGGTACATTCAATGAAGGTCTTGATGGTGGACTACGACGATGGAGCGGTCGGCGAGGCACTGAAACAAGCGTATGGAACTCTTCAAGCCTCCACTTTCCCGAGCCTCGACTACCAACCAGCATCGAGATACCCAACTCCGGACACACTACGACATGCAGTTTGTAAAGAGGGTTATTGGGCAGCCATTTATACACATGAAGGTGCCTCCAGGCACATCATCGAAGCGATCAAAGACGGCGATGTAAATTATAATCCATCCGATACAATCACTTATACATACGATGGCTCCTTCTACCCCGTTGTCACTCTCTCCAACATTGAAGCAAACATGCAAGTCCTCATCAACACCGCCGCAGGTGTCTATCACGGTGTGACCGACGAAGCACGTCAAGCTGTTAATTTGAGCGACGCGGGATCCACCGCCGTTTTCCTGAACCCAATCCGAGCGTCGTCGATAGTGGATAATCCTGTGAATCAAGGTGTTCGTCCTATGCTCAACACCGTGTCCATGGTAATGCCAATCCTGATGCAGTTCTTCTTCTCCATGGCCATGAACGCAATCTTTACCTTCAGCGGCGCATTCACGAAGCTATCCAAGCGCGACGTCTATCTCCTACGACTCGTCATCAGCCACATTTACGGCCTCGCCTGCGCTCTTGGCATGGTCGGTTATTACTGGGCGTTCCGAGAGGACTGGGGCGTATCCACAGGCCAGTTTTTCGAAACCTGGATGTGTCTATGGTTCTACATGTTGGTCAATTACCTGGTCGTCGACTCAACGCTTGAAGTTATTGTCCCACTCAAATTCTTCTCCTTCTTCATGATCACTTGGGTAATTATGAATGTTACCAGCAGTCTCTATCCCTTTGAACTTTCGGCCGGTTTCTACCGAATTGGGTATGCACTTCCAGCACACAATATTTGGAGGTTGTTGGTCACGATCTGGTCTCGGGGTTGCAAGTCCCAGAACCATGTTACGTTGCCGGTGCTTTTTTCTTGGTGGCTATTGGGGCATTTGACGAGTGCGTGGGCAGTTAGGAAAAGGTGTTTGATGAATGAAACACCTGAGAAGGTTATGGATATTGCTGTTAATGATACTGATACGGGATTGGATACGCAAGAGGAGAAAGACGATCAAGTGTAGAAACAAGAGTGAATAATCATGGGGAGATATGAGAGGCAGCTACCAAGGGCAAGTGAGATTCGAGGGGTCGAATACAACGAGGCGGAAAAAGTGAAGATGTAAAGGTAGTTGCAGTGAACCCGTTCCAAAACAACTATTTGCCCCTCGTTTAGTCATTTTGATTGCACCATTGGTGTGCATTGTCATTATTACACTCACAAGGTAGGAGAATCACGAGCTGGCAGATGGGTAGAGAGTTGATGGGCGACCTGATGAGATTGCTATAGTAGAGAGAGGGTTTATATACATCAAAGAACTACCTAATAGAGCCACCGTTGCTATCCGATAGAAGGACTGGGTAACGGATACCCAAGGAGATCAACCTTCTATGACGTTGTTTTGTTCCTGTAGGATGCTGAAGGATCGTCTTGGCATATCGGCAGTTTATTGAGCGTCTTATTGTCTCCTACAAGGTGAAGGGCTGGTGGTGAGCGAATGCACATACGTTAGTGTTAGCTGTCATGAGGGGTCCATATGCGACGATATGTGTTATTGAGATCATCGAAATGCGAATGATGTCAAGAGCAATAACGTAATTCCAGGGCTGAACTAATATTGCGCACGTAGATTCGAATGCGTGATGAAGTTTCGTTGTAAGAACAGCCAATGATCTCTGGGGGGTAGATATCTTGGGATAAATTTCATGGGTCTTGAGGTTGTACAAGCCATCAAAAATTTGGTTGAACCATGAACCATGAATGAACTATGCGATTGGAAGGAAACCCCGCATTGATTGAATCATTGACTGGGAAACACACAGCGTCCTGTGCTAATCGATGATGCATCGAATTGATTTTCCATGTTCAAATTTATGAACGAATAAGCTTAGCGTTTCATCATGCTGGTTCGGCATTCAGCTGTCTAATGTCGAACTATAGGAATGTACAAAACATTCACAATGTTTCTCTCAAAGCTCTAAGTTGTGTACGAAAGTGACTAGATGATGTGACTTGACGTCTATAGCAATGATGGTAAATCAAATGTAGTAGTAGTAGACTCAATCCTTATTATTCTTGGAATAGTGCAAATGTTCAACTTCGATGATGCATTCAAGTTTGAGTACCTTTTTCTCTTACAATGGAACGTGTTATTGACTCGACGATTCATACCACCTTTCGGGATCCTTATTGGTCTAGGGCTATTCTAGCTCAGCACCGTCCGTTTATTGAATTTCGTTGAATCGTGACCCATGGATCGATTGACGAAGTTCCAAAATTCCTGAGAACCTCGACCTATTCATAAAGGCCTTTAGAGTTCCCTTTTGCTGCATAGATACCTACAAATTATTACAAAAATCATTTCCCTCCAATTCCACCCAAAATGAAGCTTTCCAATGCAGCTGTTTTGTCCATGATTGCCTTAGTGTATGGGACACCTGTGGCTAATGTCGTAGAATGCCTCCTGAATGGCTATCTGTGACTTGAACACAAGTTGTGCTGAGTACTGCACACACTCTGAATTTTCCGAGGTAAGTTCAGCATTGGGTATTAGGATATTTACATTAACCCGTTGTTAGCTGCCGGATTGTAGATTCTTTGATGATTCAGAGAATTTTCAATCGGACGATGATCAACCAGACTTTGATGAATTGGACTAACCGTATCGTAATTCACAGGGGGATGGAATGGCGATGATGGCAATAATGGCAATGATAGGACTTCTTTTGGTACTAGTTAGCTCCAGTCGAACATTCATTAGATATAGAGTCAAGTTAATGGATAACATGGCCTAGTATTGGGAAACAGATCTTGTTACACAATTACCAAACTGGATAATGTGCTTCCGTAGAGGTTGAATTCAATTCTCTCTCATACCACCATAACATGAACGTTTCTTCCAAATCCCTTCTTCCAAAATAGATGTAGTTCATTTGACATTGTTTTCATAGTACCCTTGGAGGATGAATTTAGGCCGTAGTCTGAAACTTATACATGTATGATGAATTCCCTTCTCACGGGGTACTTTATGTATGGTCCAATATTTAGTTAAAATATGATGAAAGTGGTCAAAGTACCAGACTAACGATAACCTAACACATAGCGGATCTGAAAGCTAAACGCTTATTCATTCCCAGTAATTACAATGAGTAACCATCTTGAAGCAATGGAATAGGGCAGAAGCAAGCTATCCATACTGGCCAAAGCCTATACAATATTTGATCCACCTTGACATGTCTTTTATAAAACCCACTAGCTGTGAGGATAACAAGCATTGTACCCGCTGATTGAACCCCCAAGGTGTATATCAAGCCGACGTTCAGGCACCACGGGAGCATGGTGGACCAAAGAATGATGGAAATTATCAAACTCCATCGTGCTCCAGTACTTCCTAGAGTGGTAATAATTGTTCTTCGTCCGCGTGCATCATCTCCTTCTTGATCTCGGAAGTCCTGAGCGTGAATGGTTGTTGTGATGATGAGAACGATCGTCATAACCCAGCCCCATGCTGCACTGGTGATATCAGATTCCCGACCGATCAGAATGCGAAGAGATCCAGAGTAGAGACACATGAGTCCTGCGCCATTGAAAGCATTTCGACGAATAGCACCGTATCCAGTGGTAGGGAATTCATTGATCGAAATTGTCAGCAGTGAAAAGATCATAAAGTTGAACCAAGTGCCTAATATTTGACTGATGATCGTTTCAATGAGATATACAGCAATCAAGAGATAGTTGGCGTTTGAGATGGAAATGCGACCAGCAGGGAGAGGACGCCAAGGTTTGTTGATTGCATCTTCAGCAATCGAATCCGGATGTCGTTGGTTATGCAGACAAAACTGCAATGAAAGTAACCAGAGCCAGATGCCAGCTAGTAAAATTCGACGTGGGTCAAATAGAATTTCTGGGAAACCTAAGGCGTCACCAGACAAGGCACTGCAGACCCCGAAAAAGGTACCAGGTATGACGATGTCGAATAGTTGTTGGTATGGAAATAGCCATATGGTATATAAATTGAATCCGAGAGCCTTTGATGAGGCCAATACTCTTTGTGGCTTGGATGTATAAGCACTGAGGGTGATTTTGTTTGGGAAGACTCTGATACTTACTGGTGAGTTGCTAGACATGTCAGTGTATATCAAAGAGTAGAAAAAGAAGAGATCCAGAATAGGGCGGCACTTCTTGAGTTTTCGACAGGATGAGAACGATGCGGATTGATGGTAGAGAAGCCGGTGCTGGATGTGACATATATATGGGTGAGGTTCCAAGTGAAAGAGCATGCTCCATATCACATTAGTATATTTAACGCTACCTGTAGTCAAACTCTCGTATTAGGCTCAATACCTGTAAGACATACCAAGAAAGGCTCAGCCCCCGATTAAAAACAGCCCCCATAGGGCCATATTGTGATTGATTCCAAAATGTTTTACGTTCTTAGACCGACATTACGCCCAAAAAAGCACAGGCGTCGCACTGTACAACGATGGAATGAGTGTGATAAATGATGGTTTGACGGAATCTTTATGCTGACAAGCAATGATTCCATCATCGGAACGAACCGAGTAAGGCTTGCTTCACGTAAGATGATTGCCTTCGCAACCATGCCAACGCTAATTGGTAAGAAAGAATTTTGACCATAGCCTGCAACCCTAAGAATTGTAAAGGTCCGATAAAAATTGTCAGCATAAAACGGCTTATAGACGACTCACCTATGCATTATGAATCAAAGCACATGTGAACATGATGTAAGCCACGAAGAGTGGAGTTGTTCTAGAACGAGGAAAACTAATCACTGACATTTCAAGCAAAGACTTATGCAAAGGGATAGAAAATGGGGGTGGGAGATAATGTCCCGATGGAGTATATCCCAACGTAAGGAACGGCCATCCGAGGCAGCCAATTTTCCTGGTAAACTCGTTGCGAATACGAAACGGATCCAGGAACTCGCACTTCCACTTACCGACATTTGGGCGGTGAAAGGAGATTTTTGTGGCTCATCTGGCGTTTTCTGGATTTCATGGGATCTCAAGTAGATGAAAAGGCGATTGTCTGAAGTGTTGTGTCTAGGTCATCTTGGGTTCTTCTTTCAAGTTCATTCTGGAGTGAATCACCCAGCTAATCATCAAGTTCACCGCATATTTGGCCATTGAAACTTTGTGCTATCCCCGCCATTCAAATATATATTAACAAAGGAAAGGTTGGTGGGTATAGTGAACCATACCTCGTAGATAATATGAACCATGGACTTGCAGACGTATCTCACTTCGTTATGCATAGAAGAAAGTAAACGCAATAAATTCAGGGACTGGTGGGGGACATAAGTACCAAGGAGCGGTGACCACTGTGTAACATGCTGTTTTCTAGCTTTCCGGCTTCCCGAGTTTATTACCTAGCTTAACGCCATCACTGCTTGTTTGTGAAATGAAACAAATTTGCGATCTGGCGGCAAACGCCAAAGGGACTGCACTAAAGATATTGATTCGCGCCGCCTTTCAAGCAGGTTCAAGGGCGAAAAGCATGGTGGAAGTTACTTGGCGAGGCCAGTGGTTCGGCATTGTTCTACATCCATTGGCTTTGACGATAATTTTGGCGATTAGGAGTCGCACGATCCATCCGATCTACCGGTCCCAATTTTGAAGAAATCCAAGGAGAAGATCGGGATTTCACAAATGCGACGCCAATGAGACTGTGATTGGTTGAGTTTGATGTTCCCACAAGGACGCAGATCTAAATATCTTACTCGACGTAAGATCGAAGGGTGCAAGAAGGCAACTTGGTACCATTGTCGTTCATTGCCTTGTTGCTCGTGTTCAGCTACACCGAGTAACCCCTGGGCTAACTGCCTTGATGAAAGCGTACCTGTTGGCTGGTGATTTGTTACACTGATGATGACCGGCACCGAATTTGCGTTACCATAATGATAAATCATTAATAACGACCTAAATTTTCATGAATATGTACACGTCTTTTTTGAGACTCGAATGGATGTCATATAAGATATAGGCGGTCTTTAGCCTAATCTTGATGAAAGTACAAATGATCTTTAACTCCTCTCTTCTTGGCTTTCACCATATTGGGATAAAATGATGGAGAGCAAATATTATTATTCTATGCATGTTGAATCTGTGACTGTCATCTGTATTGCTTGAAAGTTCTAATTGAAGTCACTTTGACTCACACGTCGATTCTTAGACATGCTGCTTTCAACTATCTCTCCAGCCAAATAAATAGTATCCAATGGGTATAACCGATCAACAGAATCTCCTGATTGTCGAGCATTCATACCACTAGTAAAGGTAACGCCACCCCACGTATAGTTAAGGCCCGATCGCTGCCCACTAGGATACGAAGGGGTACCACGGTTTTCTGAATCTTTTGAACGATGTGTCCATTTAAAGATAGGGGAATCCCATATACGGCAAATTACGGGACGAAGGACAGGTAAACATGCGTTGATAACACCAAGGGTAGGCTCCAAGGTAGACCAGATTCCGAAACCAACAGTCGTGTATGGGAAGTCTTGTAAATTCATGTGGGCCACGAAGAGCACTCTCAAGAGAGAGAATATGCAAATACTATCCAAGTCAGTTTCGAACATGGGAAACAAATTCATGGTTATAGCATTGCTTACACCACTCCTAAACTAAACATTGCAATAATCCCAATCCTCTTCAAGGTTGGCAACTGAAGTCTCCACAACATAGGTATTGGCATTGCCACCACAAATACATCAATAAGGAGATTCATTATCCCGGCAATGATATATGCCTCCCTGGAATGGTGACAACTACCCGGAATAGACTTGTCCCAGTTATATCGTACCGGTGTACAGAGAAGGAAGGTCTCAAGAAACACCGATATGAAATAGCATACCGACAATACAATGGTAGCATAGCATGCGCGATGAAAAGCAAGACTGGGGAATATTGTCATGTAGAGGTGAACGATTGATAATTTCACTGCCGTGTTTGCGATGGCCCATATGGGTTGAACGGCGGTGAATATGACGTATACACGATTACGATATTCTGGCGCGATGTCCACGATATGATGGCCAGATCCGCCCCAGATGACATCTATAAACAATTCTAAGTTTTTTATTGAAATTAGAAAGGATTCGAAGCTTACCGGCCCAGATTAATCCTACCATTGCAATCGTAAAAAGCAAAGCGATGAGAATAGCGTAATCGTTGAAAGCTAGTCGATGTCGTCTCGAAACGCGTACCGAAATGCGCAAGTAGACAGCGAGGATGGCAAAAGGTAGAAAGACCCCAAAAACGATGAATTTGCTCCTAGCGCGATGGGTGATTGAAAAAGGGGGGCCTTTTAATTGGTCCATTGGTAGAAACAATCCAGAGACGTATCATTTCCTTAGAGCTTCAGAAGTCGAAACAAGAATGAGTAGCACAGGCATTGATAGATATGTAGGGGTACAAAGGACTTCAGAGACCGGTATGCGAACACCGAGACATGTTGTATACAAGAGTTAAACACCAATAGTAATTTAGTCTACGAATCGCTAAGGGTGTTGGAAGGAAGAAACGCTTAGATAGGCTAGGCACGGACTATTATTAGAGGTTAAAATCCAACTTACCAGTCGCGACGCTCCGCCCTGACAGATCTCACATCAGATCAACGGAAGATCTTCTCTATATTAGGTCGTTCCACAACGGAGTCCATCGGAGTCCGCGTTCCTTTGGGCTTATGTAATGTATCGGCCGTTAGCCCAATTTGGCATCCCGGCGAACTAATCCTCTTACTCTGCTACCGTCCGATATCGTAGGAGCCAACCGCGCCTTGAACGTTGAAATATTGGCATTGAAACCAATTGCAAATAAGGTATGAAGTGTAGAATAAATTACTGGGTGGGCATGCATCTAAAACATTAGCCTATCTTCCACGTGGCGCCCATGATGATGAGCCTGCCGAATCATGTATACGACGTGTCAGTCGATACTACACCTACAGCCTAGAAAGGAATTTTGACCTTTCAATGTTTCCAGATCCAGATGGTATCAACATGGGGAAACCAATTGTTCTATCTATTTAATTCTGCGAGCAATTACATAGGAGACATACTCGGAGAACCGATATCATGAAAGGATGAATCACTGATAGGTGTACAATGAGGATTGCAACGAGAAGCTTGATTCATCTATCTAGGAGGTAATAGGGATTATATACAAGAGGTAGAGCTATTGAGCCGTTGAAAACCGGAGTTTCTATACGAGTTTATATGGGGCGAAGGGTTCGTACGAGGGTTCGTACGAGGTGTTGATGGCGAGACCTCATAGGCGAGTCCTGAACCTCATTTCTAGCTTACATATCATGAAGTGGAGCATTCTTTCACTGAAAAAGCGACATTGTAATGGGGCTCAATGATCATCTTTCCAGTAATCTTTCCGCTTTGTAGAACTAGGGCTTCTGGGAGGGAAAAGCTGGTATTGCGCGTCGAGACGCTGTAATGTGGAGAAGTACTCCTATGGCAAACATCCTCCCAAGAATCATAGTCTTGAGAAGGGATATATGGAACCGATACGAAATGTCCTTCTCATTTGACCTCGGTCATAAGATTTCATCATGGTTGTGATATCGTCTAGTCCTTCGCTGAGAGCAATTGGGGCAGTGAAGGCAGCTCGACATGAAAAAGGCTTAGAGCCATAGTCATCATACAAGAAATACGATATAACATGATTTCGTGGTCGGCAATACGAAGCATTTCATTCTTAATGGGTTCAATTTATTACTCGAGTACATAGGAGTGGTTTGGTCCTACACGCTCTTGGCCGGAATCAGCTCGATTCTTCCCAGCAGGCAGTTAAATGGTTAAATTAATACGAAGTACAACTTCTTAAAAGATAAATTTAAATATCATCGCCGAAGGGAATTCGCCATGGGCTTATTGTCCATTCCAGAAGTACCCAAACAGTGTACTTGAATACGTAAACGTAAGGTGAGAATAGTAAAATGTATTAGGGTAACTTGAATGACTGTCAAACTTCAGCACTTGTTATGGAATTGAAGGAGATTTTGGAGGCACCATTGCTGATGTGCTGTCTATAATGCCAAAGCGGCAAGGGAATTTAATAAGGTTTTTCGAACGTTCGAATCCAGTCAAGGACATGTCATAAGGCCACGAAGATGGTATTTGATACAGAATGATTAAGAATAACATAGAGGCCGCTATGCGGACGAATTCAAGCATCAGGATTTGCTCTCATAGAGGACATGATGAAAGAAATGTTGTACAGCGCATGTGGGTAGTGGGGGTCAGGAAACGAATACGGCCGTTGAATGCAAGAGGGATATCAGGCCTATTTCGCGGTAGATTGTGGTAGCACCAATATTTTGCCACTTACATCATACCCAATAGGCTGTCAGCAATCGAATAATTGTCGTAAAAGTGGAGCCGGGGTCCAGCGTGTGGTAGTACTGCTGCTCTTCAATTATCCGGCGTATGTCGGCGACTAAATCAGGCAACTAATCCACACATCCCATCATCGCTGAACAACGCAAGGATTATTATTGGCTTAACTTAGTCCCATGACATGCCTTGTGGCATATTAATTTTGCCGTCATGATCTAGTCATTATGGATATAACGTTTGGACATGACCACTTGGACACAACACATACCGCATGAAATGTAGGATTAATTGACTGGTTCGGCTGGGATTACGGGTGTATCTGACAATAATATATCAATCCCGTGTTGTTGTTGCAAACTCGTTGCTTTCTTATTGCTCGATCATGCTTCTTTTCGGTGCATCTTGAAGGTGTTTCTCCTGATTGCTATTATTCATGTCACTGCTGCTTTAGTTGCTTTACAGTTGCTTACACGGTAAGATTTGTTAACATCGATGTTTCGCTAACCTCTATGTCCATGGTTATTATGGAGTGTATAATTCCTAACCTAAGATTGAATATATTCTTCGTTTCGTGTATCGAGATGCTGGCTAGCCTTCTTACAGCGAGATAAATGTATATCGTTATGAACTTATACCCCTATCATGCGGTACTCTCGGAGCCATTGACCCTTGTATGCCTGCTTTTTATTCTTGTTTGTCCGTATGTGGTATTCCGCTCCACTAAAATGGACATATTACTTGACCCGTCATGGTGACGCAGCATATTCGAGCAGGTGGACTGAATCCGGATTTAGCGACCAATGAAATTACCCAGTGCACTGTATCTGGAAATAAAAGCCGTCGAAAAATAAAACTTTGCAGAGACTGCATGTACTGATCAGCTACCGCTTACCCAGTTGGGAAGACCCTTCAATTTGGAATTCGAACCAGGATTCGAAGTCCGTCCAATGATTATTTCTCGTTCCGTCCTAGGATCACAATTCCGACTATCATTGCGCGGATGATTCATGCCGTCTTCCATCTATGAAAAGAAACTTCATCGGTGCTTAGATACTAAGCTGTTTCTATCGGCCGGGGGTGAGTTAGTCTATGTGACGCAATCAATTCAGTGGGGTATCAATGTCTACAGCTAGACATCCAATCTATTATTTAAACCCTTGTCCACTGCTGTATTGCATTAGGCCCACTTGTCCCCTTTTTAACATTCATTCATTACTTAGTTCGGTAGTCTCTATTCTAGGACATTACGAGTATCTCATCACACAATACCAGTCTTTTAATCCATCCATGGCGACCATCTTGAGGAGCCAGATCAATATCAAGCGAATAGCATCGCACTCTTACACCGCCTGCTACAATGCCGACTGGAGCATAGGTCCAAGTAAGTTGATTATGTTCCTGCTGAATACCGTGCTAATCAACACACTTCAGACTTAATGGGAGGTTATGTCGCGGCTATTATTCATCTAGCAGCAACGACACATCTCACCACTACCCTAGCAGAGCAGAACCAACCCGATCTTCTAACCCTCCATATAGAGTTCCTGCGAATGTGCGAATTGCACGACTTCAAAATTAATGTGGTCGACCTGAAACTCGGCACAGGGACTAGCAATATCCAACTTCAAATCTCCCAGCATGGTATAATCAAAGTCATTGCTCTCGTTACATCAACCAACTTCGATAAGCCGGGTGGGCCCTCGGTTAAGACTGACTGGTCATTATATCCCTCCCCACAATCTATTCCAAACTTCAATGCCATCAGTGCCGAACAACCCGACAAGAACTGGATCCCAGCCCGGATAGATGGTCAGATGTTGCCTTTTTCAAAGTACATGTTATCGCTATATCCACGGGACGGGTTTCCAATTGCTGGACTGTGCGATATATGGAATGGGCCGTTCTTTGGGGTCGAGCGAACCATTGATGCAACATTCCTGGCTATGTTATCGGACTATACGCCGTCCTTGTCAGACACATTACTCGGGAACAAAGGTCCATACGACGCGCACAGGATCCATGGGCAAATATCTGAATGGGCAAAGAGGAATCCAGGGGTCCCTGCTGAGTTGACGAATTCTTTGAAGGAGGCAATGAGACAGAAAACGTTCATTAGTACACTTACATTGGACATCGAGTTCAAGAGAAAGATCCCTGTCGAGGGGTTACAGTGGACCTTTACGAGGACGATGGTCAGGATGTTGAGAGATGGGAGGATGGATGCAGAGTTGACCATTTGTGACGAGAGGATGGAGGTAATGTGCGTAGCTCGACAGGTCATCTTGACCTTGGATCCCACAAGGAGATTTGGGACTGGGGGACAGAAGGTTGCATCTAGACTATAAGACATTCAAGATCCTAACCGGATTTGCAGCATATATACCATTTCATATACAAAGCACCCTAACAATATGGTGTTTATTCCCTTTGGATTGACTGACGTCCCAGTTCCCTACAGTCTTCCTCATCGGGCTGTTCGTGAATAATATGTAGATCCCGTGAGCCATTCGCCTTGGGCACAAATGGCGGGGCAGTGTCGTTCTCAATCTCAGCAATCACAAGCTCCATCTCTGTAAGCCGCGTATCGGCATGAGGGATAGCGTTAGTAGAATGTCTCCAAGAGCGCCTCTTCTCTGCATGACCTCCACTCATTTTCGAAACTAGTAGGCGACTCAAGCTAAAATCCTTGAACAGTTGATTTTTAAGAGGTCGAAGGCTAGGGATACATGCAGCAATCAGATAAATACCCGGCTCGATAGTGTTGTAGGTCATAAGCTTGATGCTATTATATGGAGGGTCTTCCAAAAACGTCATAAGAAAAAGCTTAACAGTGCGAACCGTGCTTATGATCAGACCGCTACATCCTGTAAGCTATTTGAGTAGCAATATACTGGGGAAGGTACTTACCCACCACCAATAAGGAAGGTGATAAACAATCCGATTTTGACGTCCATTTCGACATGTAGATGGTACAGTGATGGTAAAGGGAGTACCAGTAGTATTACATCAGTAACTACATTCGGTATATTCAAATACAAGTAACCTGCACGCAAATTCCCACAAGTTCCCCCGTCAGTTGGACGCCATAGATGTGACAACGGTCTACAGAGGGCGAGGGGCCGTATCAATCCTGTAAGTGCTGTAGCGGCAACCAGACCCGCTGTGACATATGAGAGGATGCGATATTTGCGTTCCGTGAAAATCCTCAGGTATAAACATGTAATGGCGAGCTTAGAAAAGGTGATGGAGCATAGGTATATCGTAATCGTAGAGAGCGCGTCCATCTTGTTCCAGTTGATAAACTTCTGTGGATACTGGGCGTCGGGGTCTTCCAGGAACCAGACAACCACGTGCCGACCAGAGCCGCATAATTTAACTGCAACTGTTGAAATAATTTGTTAAATCACATAGCACTACGGCTTTGAATGTATATAACATACGAATATCCATTATACAATTGAGTGTACAGAAAAGGTAGCCCAAAGGCATGAAGAGGTAGGTTTCGGCGCCTAAGTGAGGTTTCTTAAGAGCATAGGAAATATAATATAACGCAATGAAGACTGTTTGGAGAACGCAAAACGAAATAGCAACGCCTATCAGACGACTTCCAATGTCCTCCGCAAGATACTCCTGTGGGTATTTTGTAGGATCACGATCGATTTGCGGAAGTGCCATGTTTGTTTTGAACAGAAGCATTTGCGCGGGACGTATTATTATAGAGATTGATGGTATGTCGGGAAACAGGCAGGCTCGATCTGATATTTGTCTCAATTTCAAACACATGCGTGGAATCTTACCTGAGCGGGGTGGAACCTTGTGTTATAGGGGCCATGTGAGCTCGAGCATGAAAGAGTCCGGTGCCTAAAGCACATGTGGTTTACGTGCAAGATATGCGTAGCCTTTTAAAAAGGCTGGAACTTTTGGTGTTAAAGTCTTATAGGTGACATGCGGTAAGCTTCCAAATACCTTTTTGTATATACGAGATTCAGTTCTCGCTAGCCATAAGGGGCGGAATAAACACAGCCTCCACCATAAGTGGATCATCAACACATTGTGAAACACACCTTCGGAGTTCTAAAAATAAAGAAGGCGTTGGGCAATTACATTGTATCTCTATAATCTGACATCGTGAAACGTACAACCATAATGCTTAGTAAACCACCGGATAAACTCAAGCCCTATACGTTTCATATGAACTCATAGGCACTAGTGACGTCACATTATAGAACCACGCATGTCTGCTCAATCAATCAAGGACTACATCTTCAAGTAACAAGGTATGGGAATATTTAGAGGGATCAGGGTATCCGCCTAGGTATAGTTACTAATTTGTGGAATAGGCTCGGACTCCTAATCTTGATTGGAGGAATCATGGACAGTTGTGACTTTGTTGGGAAGCATGTCTATGAATTATGTTACAATCCTCGCTTACAACAAAGCTACGTGATGAGGCTAAGAGATAGCTTAACAAAGAAATACACAATAAAAATGATTACAAAATGGCAATACCGAATGCTAATATCCCTGTCATTTCATTCTTTCACTTTAACTTTGTGTGATATTAATTCTGTGATATATTCCGACAGCGAATCTAAGGTACATGCTTAGAGTAATTCCGGAACAGTAGTATCGAATTTGACAACCTCATTTCGATTAGACCCAAGCTATCCATTTCCACGTCAACAAAACTCATGCTAATGATCAACTATTGTTCAGGGTTCAAAATCAGTGGGAATAGCGCCCTTCTATTTTCTTTCGCAAAGAAGAACACTGCTCCATGGGTCTCCAAAATATGTAAATCCTCGCACTGGATCTGTAATTTTGATACTCGTCGTTGAAGAGAAGTCGTTGCTTTGTGATGAAAAGATGAATTTAGTTTGTTTAGCTCAACAGGCCATTCTTAGGCTTGATCTGTTTAGAATTTAAAAGATTGTGTGCTCCATGTGTGACTAGGATTACCCATCAGGTGACATTGTTGCATAGAACCGAGGGGGGCTATGCGACCTCAGTGAATTCCGTGCGTTGCTCGGATCGGTCGCCTTAAATTTGATTACCACCTGGACTTTTAATATATGTTCATGTTTATTAGATTGCCCTGTTTAATCGAAACGTAGCTACTGCATGAAGGCAAAATTACATATGACAGAGGCCTCATCGTACGTAATACCCTGACTGATAGTGCAGAATCTTCGTGTCAAAATGACGTGTACCTAGAAATGAGGCAACTGTTGCCTTTTGTGCGTGTAAGTATTGCTTCCAATAGATGAATGTAACATTACGAGAGACGGATAGCCCCAAGCATATACTGAAGGCAATGAGTGAGCATCGGGGAGTACAGAATCTGCATCATGATATTCATTATCCTGCACTCATTATGGAATATTCCATTTTGAGGTCCGTATATGCCCTCAAGTACATTTATAAAAACCTAGACATCTGCCACAATCATGTCTAGTACCGCAAGTTGCATCAATCCAACCCCTTTCCCCGCCCACCAAGACGTAATGTCCTCCCAAATGGTAGCTACCTGGCTTAACAACCAGAAACCGACAGTACAAGAAATGGAAGGGAAGTCGGCCTTCTATCGCAATATCGAAGAAGCGCTTGATGTTCGAAGAAGACACCACACTTTGCACACTATCAACACAAGTATCCGGCGTACCGGCGATGCCGTCGACTTCAGTTCCAACGACACACTCTCGCTAGGCTCCAGCGGCCGCCTACGCGCTGAGTTCATGCGGGAATTGACAAAATACCCTGATATACCGCTTGGGGCTAGTGGGTCTCGCCTTACAGACGGCAACATAGCATACATAGAAATGGCGGAGGACGAGATAGCACGGTTCCACAATGCAAAGACAGGAATGATTGTTGGGTCAGGCTTTGATGCGAACCAGCCCATCTTCACCGCAATTCCAAGACCAGGTGATGCCATTGTGTACGATGCTTTGGTACACTCAAGTGTGCACGAAGGCATGCTGTAAGCTTGAAATACGCGTCAGCAGGACCCACTTATTATGGGTATATATGGCCACCGTAGTACCCCCCAAATCAACCATGCTTCTCGCCATTTTCTCAATCTTACACATGCGGTCCAGTCGAGCAGCTCTGAAGCTCCCGTTTCAACACAACGATGCGGAGTCTTTCTGGAATGTCTTGGTCTCTATTTGTGATTGCGAACCACTGATTAAGCAAGGAGAGAGATGCGTTATTGTAGCCGTTGAGTCGGTGTATAGCATGGACGGTAATATTTGTCCCCTGACCCAGCTCATTGACATCTCGAAAGAGATCCTCCCTAGTGGAAATGCACAATTTGTCGTCAATGAGGCCCACAGTACAGGAATCATTGGTGCACACGGTACAGGTCTCGTCCGTGACCTTGGACTCGAGAGAGAAGTGGCAATTCGGTTACATGCCTTCGGCAAAGCACTGGCATCAGCAGAAGGTATTAGCTTTCAAATCTATCAATCCTCTGAGTAATGATAAGCTAATACTATGGTAGCCATTATCCTCGGACATCACCATTAAAAGGGCACTGATAAACTTTGCACGGACGGGCATATACACAACCGCCCCAGGCTTTTTGCTCGTCTCTTCAATTCGATCAGGGTATAATTTGCTGAAAACAGGAGAAACTAAGTTTGTAAGCAGTCCTGCTCCATTTCCTTCAACATACATCGGCACAGTCAGAACTCGCAGCTAACCTCAACTCAGGCTCAACAAAACCTCCAAAGCTTAGTAAAACACTTTCTCTTCACTATTTCCTCGCACCCAGATTTCCAAACCGCGGAATCACGTGGCATTCTCAATATCCCCCTTCTATCAAAGTGGCAGGATCGTCCCTGTCAAACTCCTATCATCGCTATCCGGACTAAGGAAAGACATAATTATTGGCTTGCCATCCATCTGATTCTTTTGAAGTACAGTGTGTTCCCCATTGACTATCCCATTGTTCCTAAAGGAGAAGGCAGGGTTACACTTGTATTCCATGGAGACCATACAATTGAGCAGGTTGGTGGATTAGTAAATGGGATAGCAGAATGGGCAGGGGAAATGATGCGCATTGAAAAGCACCGAGGTGAGATTCCTAGGGCTGCGAAGATGTTTTACAATCCGATGGAAGTGAAGGCTAGAGTCACTCTCGTGAAGACCTGAAGAACTGATGAATTGCCATATTTCGAAGCTACATTTCGCCATTTTTTATGGACCTTCCTTACTTAGTTACCATAGATTCTTCAATCTCTGCTCTGTTTTAATTGATCTTTCCATATGTGAAAAGAAAGCACATTGTGATGATTTTCCAATTAATTACAAAGGTATAGTGGTATCATAAAAAGGGTTAAAAAGGAAACATTGTGAATGATTGATTACTCATTTCAATGCTCCGATCGAGACACAGGATAGTACAAAGAGTTCCATTTTCACGAATGAATCGAATATTTACATGGCATAATTTACCTTTGCTGATAGAGATACCGGAAGCATCGCCTATCTCAGGGCATTTAATGAATATGAAATTCGATCCTGCACATCATTTACGTCGCACATGAATGAAATATATACGCTAGGTCGACATGTTACGCATACGAGAAAAGCACCCGATTTTCCACTGGCATATTAGAGCCACAGTTCTAAGAGTCTAGCACCCATCCGTTCTAAGAACAGCATACGATGTGCTTCTATTCATACATTCAATCAATGTACACTATTTACCCTGAGACCCGTGATCCACACAATTCCAGATTAGATTCGTTTGTGGATCGTTGTTCAGACCATCGCAATTTCGTGGTAAGGTAGTTCCATTTAGACGCCAGACCCAAATCTTTGAACAATTGTTGTTTAAGAGCCCGAAGACTTGGGATGCATGCTGCAATTAAATATACACATGACACAATTGTTGTGTAGGTCCCGTAAGTGGCACCGTTGTACGTTATATCATCCATAAGATCTGTTTCAAAAATACAACGATGCGAATGATAGTTGTAATAAGTCCACAATGGCTTTTGTGAGCGATTCGCAAAAGGAATTATATGGCTAGGTACTTACACACTGCTTAGAAAGAAGGTAATGTATAACCTGATTTTGGTTTGGCGATCAACCTGGAGGTGATGTATCGATGGAAGAGGAAATATCATCAATATTACATCCGTGGTATTTGTAAGATCGACCGATCTATCTTAGGTTGATACACCGAACTGATGCCAAGAAGTATCAACAGGACTTCATGTATCAGCTACCCCCTAGTCTAAACCACTACAAAGCGACTACTGTTTGGACCTAAAGGTCATCTATCATGTATATAAACCTCCATATATTAACTACAATTCAGCAAGTCACTCATTAAAATCCTCGTTGGCATCTAACAGTGATCACTTCTTTACAGTATTCGTAGAGAAGACGAAGTAACGATAACCTGCAATGACATTTCCACAAGTACCCGCCTCAATGGTTGGGTCCCACAAGAGCGCGAATGGTCTGCAGACTGAGATGAACCATGTCCACACAAAGACTAAAGTGCCGATCATTATCGCCATTGTGATATATCCAATAAAGCGGTAACGACGCCCCGGGAAGATTCGCATGTAGAAGGATAGGATCGCAAGTCTTGAGAATGTGACAGCTGCACTATACACAAAGGTATTGTAGTCGTCGACCTTTCCCTAGGTGATAAGTTTCTGGGGATAGGGGACTTGAGGCTCTTGCAAAACCCAGAAAGCTGCGTGCCTACCAGAACCTCCAATCTTAACCGCAACTCGTAGCAGGTTTAGACTAGTTAAGATATATGATAACAAATGATCTATGCGTACGAATCGATGTGACGCAGGTCGATGTGCTGAAAAGGTATCCCAGTAGCATGAAACAGCGCATGTCCATCCCGCGCAAAGACGGTTTCAGAATATGGGAGGCATAGTAGAGTATGATAAAGATGGTTTGAATAACAATGGCAAATATAGATATCACTAAAAGACGAAGACCAATATTCTCGGCGAGGTATCGTTCAGTGTGAGCCGATGAGTTGTTTTGAAAAGAATTCATCCTGACACTTTCGTTGAAACTTCAATTTGAAAAGACGTTATGTTCTATACTCGTATGAAAGATACCTATATCTGATATATGATTATATTGATTGCACAACCAGGTTAACTCGGACGGTTGTTGCCCTCTTTTCGGTTTACCCTACAATTCAACGATTTCCGTTTGATGAACACCAAGACACAGGGGGATTCTTGTGCGACAAACTCAACCCAATAACTTTATTGATTAAGCTATAGAACCGTACCCATAGATTCAAATACTTGCTTTGGTCAGTCCGAGTTTTATTTCACATGCAGCTTGAACCACCAATAGGCTTTGGCCACGTACACTGTTTGCCTTCTGTAGATACGCCTCCCCGGGATTTTCTCGGAGCCCGAGGGTAAATTAGTGGCGCTCTTGGGTATTGGTGTCACAGATTACAGGATGAATATCGAAGTACCATTGTACGTATCATTGATATGAGATTTACCCTTACGATAAGCCTCATAGTAGATTAACCTCACTGCATATCATTGAAAGTTGGAACTATGGCGGTACCCTTTAAGGGCAAAGACAGTCCCGCTTTGATAGCCTCAGAACAACATGAGTGTACCTCGTTGTGAAGCAGGCAGGTGCGCAGAGAGTTG
>AJFL01002581.1:0-11925 GCA_000467735.1 Rhytidhysteron rufulum CBS 306.38
CCCATGGAGTTCCTTCATTGGATTCGGATGAAAGGAAGCTCTCTTGATACCTCGGTATTTCATGAGTACCCCATATGGCTCACACTCGCTGTCAGTAAGTTTGGCTCAACAGTAATAATAAGTACGTCGCACCAACCTCAGTCCTCACTCCAAATCAAGGATATGCCCAAAAGATGGGCCACCTTGTGCCTAAAATTTGTCTCTTGCTTAAAGAAGTGGGTAGTGCAGCAGAAGGAGATGCAGATGCGCAACTGTTATTTTAGTTTGATCTATGGTGCCAAGTAACGTAGTATTGTAAAACGAGACCAATGAGAGTGAGGGAATACAAGGTGTTGACCAACGTCCGTCAGGTAGACATGACTGCCTTCTGAGGCCATTTATTTGTGATACATGAGGGCAACGAAACCCGTATGACGTGACCATTTGTCTTGATCATACGATGATAACGGCGAAGCAAGGCAAACGTAAAGCACACTCGGCAATTTATCTGTATTCTTTTGCCTTCTGTAATGTTAATCTGCCTTCCTTTCCTGCACTTCAGCTAACCACCGAAACCGTGGCAGAAGGCAACCATTGCATATCGGCTGAAATGGATGCCTTTATAATATCACTCAAACGCGACATACTTGTGAATTAGGTAAGATTCATCAATAATTCGCTTTTAAGGGTCGTTTCTGAACGAAAGAGTTGCCCTGCTGAATGCTTTTTCCGAGGCTCTGTTTCGCAAATGAAGCAATCTGTGCAGCGGATCTAACGCTGCGTTGATACCTAGCTACCTACCTCATCTCCACCCAGATATTTGGTCATTTGTTAAGACTTTGTGACTTGGACATCGTCGATGAGCTTGACCTTTTTGTAGGTAGGTTATCTGTAGGTAACTGCAACTTTTGGAGCACTTTGATACCTAATGTAGACGGGATACCAAACACCAAAAAGAAGCAGTTTGGGAGGTTGATTCAAAGCATGGAGTGAGAGTGATGTATGTGATTGTTCTTATAGTGATGATAAGAGAGACCCTAGCTCTCTACAATTATATATATAGAGGCCTGAGCGATGCCTAGTTCTTACAAAAACCATGACTGTGTTTACAAGCGATAACATAATATTTCATAGCTTGACAGCAAAGAGTCTCTCAACTGCCCTCAACGCTCGCCTCGCTATACATTCCTTATCATCCCACTTCATTGCTCAATACTTCTCACGGCGAAAAATCGGCGGTACTTCCGCGGGTATCTAGCTAGGAGCGGGCCGATAAGGCTAAGTGGATCTTATTGCCTACCCCTATTCTATTTCCTCCACGCCTTCGTTAACTCCTCACAATACATAATGGCAAAACTAAGCGGCAAGGTATACCATCTTTCTTTCGAACCGAGGCGGATTTCATTGACTTTTGTTTCCACTTAGACGGTATTCATCACCGGCGGGTCCAGCGGGCTTGGAAAAGAAATAGGGAAGCAATTGGCGGCACAAGGCTAGTTCAAATCATTTCTTTCAACCCCACCTTCCCTTGGCTAATAAATGAGAAAAGGCGCTCATATTACTATCTTCGCACGCCGACAAGAGTCGCTGGATGAAGCCAGAGCAGAAATCCTTGCTGCACAACTTGACCAACACCAAAAGATCAACGCCGTCTCCGTCGATGCAGCAGATGCTACACAGGTATTTACATGCCCTTGCCATTGCACCCCAGGTAGTCATGCTAATGCGCACCCAAAGGTCGCCTCCGTATTTCGGTCGCAACCTCAAATGGCCGATATGTTGTACTGCTGTGCTGGTGGTAGCTACACAGAATTAGGCTTCTTCCTCGATATCGATACCACCGCCCTGGATAAAGGCATGCGGGCAAATTATTGCACAGCAGCCTATTCGGCGCATGCCATGTTCAAGATATGGACTGAGGACGATCAAAGCGCCCAACCAACGTCTACACCTAAGCTACGTCAGATTGTGTTTATCAATAGTGCGGCGGCATTGTTCCCAGCTCCAGGATATGTTGCATACTCCGGTAAGTTTTTGGATTCGATAGACGGCCCCACAGGCTAGTAGCTAATTCAAAGTCCAGCTGCCAAATCTGCTCTACGAGCATTAGCAGACACCCTGAGGATGGAAGCACTTCGATATTCAGGACCAATATCAAAATATACGATTCATTGCGCCTTTCCGAGTACATTCCTTTCGTCTGCATTTATTGAGGAGCAGAAATACAAACCAGAGTTGACCAAGCAAATCGAAGGCACTAACATCCCCATTGAAAAGCTTCAAAAGGACCATCCTTCCACGGAGAGTGTCGCACGTGGTATCATCGAAGCGGTTGCAAGTGGGGATTTTGCCATCGCAAATGATTCGTTGGACTCAAGTATGCTGTATGCGAATTGTCATGCTACATCCCCGAAACGAGGATGGGGTATTTTTGATTCTTTGATGGGAATATTCATAGGGTTGTTTGTCTGGCCGTTCTATCGTTTTCACTTTGAATCACTTGCTAAGAAGGATAATATTTGGAAGACGATGAAGAGGTAGTCCGAGAGGAATACCCTGTTTCTTGATTGAGGTTCATAGAGAGCATCTACATGCGAATTTCATCTACCTTTCTTCTACTGTTGCAATTATCCTTCTACAAATCGGAAACGAACCGATGACAAAAATCCCGGACTGAGACAGCACCCCCGAATACAACACCGATAATCTAATCCAACCATGATTTCAGAACGAAGAATGAAAGCTATTCCATAGCTCTCTTCGTAGCCTTGCTCCTCACCTTCATCATAACCAACACCATCGCATAACTCGAAAAAGAAAACAAAACCGTAATCCCCACATCCCTCCACCCATAAAATCTCTCATTAATATTAAATGTCTTCGCATACTCAGCCCCCGACTTGAAAGAACAATACTCACAACTCATCGTACTATTCCCATCAACCACATACCCAGCATTCTCAGACAGGAAACTAGCCATATACTCGCCACATGTCTTTCCCGATGGAAGTGGTATACTAGTAAGCTCGATTTGTGTGCATTTCACATTCGCGTCCCAGAGAATTGGAGTCAGGAGACCGTCGACTAGGTATGTGAACGGGTCGAGCCAGTAAAGCCAGGAGCGCCAGAACGTGGGGATTTGCGAATAGGGAACTACGATGCCGCAGAAGTTTATGAGACCTGCTCCGATGATTATGGGGTTTAGAAGGGAGGCGAAGTAGGCGTTGGGACTGTAGGCTGCGATTGCTTGGCCGATGGATGTGTAGAGGAATTCGTAGACTGTGTTGGTTAGATTTACGATAGGCACATGGAAGATTTATGCGCGTTGAATTGCTTACGTATCATTTGGAAATAGACCTGGCCGGAAATGGATGAGCAGATGGGGAATCCGACAGTGAAGTACCAGCAAATGAAATAAGAGGTTCCACAAATGATCAACCAAGGGATTTCGGAGATACATTGGGCTAGGATGAAGGCGAGCCAGTGGTAGGTTTTGGACTACAAATAATTGTTAGTATTTTTTTGATAAAAGCATCCCAAAGAGATCACTCACCTTCTTCTCCCTCGTCTCGAAAATATCCCTATTCCGTAAAAACAGCGGTTGCAATTGATTAATCATCCCCGGAGCGACAAAGACAAAGTTGAACACGGCAAAGAGTCTCAACTGCAGATCGAAATTACTCTCCCCAATCTTCCAGAATGTGAACCCGGCAAAGAGGGACTGGATGATGTGTATGATGATCTTATTCCACACGTAATCGGGACTGCGCCATAAAGCGATGGATTGGCGTTTTGTGACGATGGGGATTTGATGCCAAATTGGGGTTGCGAAGTCCCCCTTTTGCTCATCTTTTTCTTTGTGTTTTGGGTTGGGGGTTTGGGTATTGAGTTGTGAGAGTTCAGACTCCATGTGATGTCGCTCTGGTGAGTCTTCCCAGATCTGGACCCAGTCTTTCTGGTCGCTATTCTTCGCTTGTACGACGTCGATGATGTGTTCGGCGGGATTGGCATCCGCTGGACACGGTGCTCCATTCCTGGAAAAGTAATCAAGTAACTTCGAGGAATCTTCTCCAGTCTCCCCGAAGTACGTGGTACGACCCCCCTTTGCGAGTAAGAGGAGAGAGTCGAATGCATTGAAGAGTGCTGCGGACGGTTGATGGATGGTGCATATAACAGCTTGACCGCTATCAGCAAGCTTTCGCATGAATCGGACGATATTGTACGCGCTTTGCCCATCCAGACCACTGGTGGGTTCATCGAGAAAAAGGAGACTCGGTTTGGCAACCAGTTCGACACCCAGAGTGAGGCGTTTGCGTTGTTCGATGCTGAGGCCTGCTCCTGGCTCTCCAACCAGTGCATCTTGGATATCCGTCAACTCAAGTAACTCGCTGATTTGATCCACGTAGTCAATCTTCTCAACGTCCGGGATACTACGTTCTTGTCGTAGACGAGCGGAGAATAACAATGCTTCTCGGACTGTGGTGGTGGGTTCGTGAACATCCATTTGCTCGCAGTATCCGGTGGTTCGTTGGAAACTGATGCTTTGTGGCATACCGTCTACTAGGATTGATCCCTGGATTCTGCCACTATCTTTGCGCTGGGCCAATACATCCATGAGAGTCGTTTTACCCGCACCAGATGTCCCCATGAGTGCGAGCAGTTGTCCTGGTTTGACGTAGCCGGATATTTTTTGCAAGAGCTGCTTTTCTTGTCCGTGGACCTGCACAAAATAGTCGAGATTCTTCCAGGTGAATGTGGATTGATGAGCCGAGCTGCCAATTTCCTCAGTCGCTGGACCTACTTTTAAAGAGACTGGGTGTGACTGGGTAACGGATTTCTCTTCATCTTCAACGCTTTTGGTAGTGTGACGACTACTTCTACCACGCTTGAAGATCAACTTCGCTGAACCACTCGCACTATCCGACCGCTCAAATCCCACGGCGGTAAGGCAAGCAAAGAAAATCCAGAAAGCGACAATGATCCCAAACCCTCGCCAAATGTGACTGCTGGAATAGTTGTATTGAGCTTCAATATAGGCTTCGCCTGCGATCATGTTGCCTTCAGATCCAACCACGGTGCAAGATTGGTAACGGTTGTCGGTGTAGCTAGCTCCGTAAGGGATTTGTTGGGGATTTTCACACGAAAGCTGAAGCCCAGACCATTCGTTTGCCATGAGGGATTCGAAAGCGTAGGAAGCGGGGTTAATGTAGACTATCCAGCGGAACCAGACGTGCATGGATGAAAAGGGAATCAGGTATCCTGTAAAGTGTGATCAGCGATTGGAAGTATGGTTGTGGTGAGGTTGTGGTGACATTGTAATGTACGTACCGGTATAGATCATCATGATCATTGTGACTGTTCCTGCAATCTTCGATGCATTACCAAAGTCCTTGAACAATGCACCGATAGCCCTATACTCAGAAGCGAAGCAAAGAGCAACCACGTTCAGAACAATCCAGTAAGTAAACAACTTAGCCGCCGAATATTGGAAGTGGCAAATGAAGTAGTAAACGATTGTGAAGAGCGTCACCTGCAACATGACTACAGGTACATCGACGATAACAGCAGCGATAGAGTACGCGGTAGGTCGATAGAACCCAAATCGCTTGTGGCGAGAGATGATAGGACGTCCCATGAACGAAGCAGTGGTTTCTGAGAGCATTTGGAGGCAGAAATATAGGATGCCGAAAAAGAGAGCACCGGGTCGAGAAAATACCGAATGACTGGTTTGAGGAAGGTTGTAGACCATCGATCCGGTTACGAGTGCCTGGATGATGGCGGAGATGACTTTCATCACGATGGATAGACGATCTCCCCACATTATTTGAAACGATCTGTTACGTTGTTAGTAATACGTAGGTGGGTAGAGAGGGATTTCTGACCTCTTGGTACAAGCGATGATCTGAGTCCATAGGTTCGCCGTATACACGCTCTGCATATGCTTCAACAGAGAAGACCTTCGCCTTTCCAACATCATCACTTGCATCAACCGATCAATCTCGTCCTCAAGCGAGTCTGGCTCCACGGTACCTTCCATCATCTCCTTGTGGATGTGGCTTTCTTTGTATCTTTCCTCGAACTCTCTTGCAGTATTTGGAACTTTGGCCTGGTATCCTGGTTTAATGATGCGCTCGGTGTGCACTGGGACGGCAGTCAGGAAATCCGCAATAGAACCACCCTGAGGGCACACAAAGCCCATATCTTCGAAATAGGATTTCGCATGCTCTCTGGGACCGTAGTAGATCTCTCGTCCCTCGCAAAGTACAAGGACCTTGTCAAACTGATTGTAAAGAGCATTTCCGGTTTGGTAGAACGTAGCGATGATGGATTTGTGTTGATCATTGGCTGACCTGCGTAATTCGCGACCAAAGTCCAATGCCGTGCTAGCATCGAGGCCCCGAGTCGAGTTATCCCAACATTGGATAGGTGCCTAATATCATTTTAGTATATGGCCAAATGGGAAAGACTAGTCTGCTCACCTGTCCTGCGATCACTTCTGCAACGGATACTCTCTTCCTTTCTCCTCCAGAAACCCCTCTTACGTACTCATTACCAACAAGCGTATTTTCCGTATGCCTGATCCCCAACGATTCCAAAACCTGGCTTGCCATGGTGCCGGCATAGTGTCCTCGATCCTGCAATTCGTCGGGTCGATGATCAGGTGCCTTATTCCGAAGCGCAAATTTCAGAGTTTCGGATACAGAGAGAGTGGGGAAGTGGATGTCGTCCTCGGTATTCAACATCATTTGATGTCTGAAGGAACTGGCGGTGGTATGATCGGCACTACCGAACCGTACTTCTCCTTCTACCTTCATAGAAGGTTCGCGATCATTGGCGAGCATGCGAAGGAGAGATGTGCAGCCCGAGCCGGGACGACCGACGACAAGTAACTACTTTGTGATTAGTAGAGAGATTATGACTTGCATTGGGTGAATTGAAGATCTTACCATCTCTCCCGGCTTGATCTGACCCGATACTTCATGAAGGATATACTTTACTAAGATCAGCGAAAGTCCGAGATTGAGCAGTAGCAGAATGGCACACCTTTTGAGCTTGCTCTCGTTTGCGAAACTTCTCCAGTATCACTCGGGGGTCGATTTTGGATGCGAATGTATCTCCATAATCGGTACCGGTTTCATTCACCAGAACGGAAAGATTCTTGAACGTGACGGTCAAATGCTTCTCGACGGCGTTGAAGTCGCTTGATGCTCGGGCCGAAGTTCCAGGAGAGACGGAGGCAGAGTCGTCGGTTTTGTCGTATTTGGATTCCATGGTGGATGAATACGTCTCTCTGCAGGCCCGTCGAAATCATAGAACAATGAGGACGTACAGAGGAAGACAAGGCCCAACGCTGATGGGATCGATATTCTAAGGTCTGCGTAGTCCATACTATCTATACAACAGGGTATTTCCGTAGCAGATAATTCCGATGCATGAAATGAGCCTCATTCAACGGAATTGAGCGATAACGCATGTTCACTCAAGTAATGAACCAATAGCATACCTGATTTCCATTAGAAATCGAGCGCAGAGCAAGCATCGGAATTATAAGTGTCGGAATTATCTTGCGATCTGGATCTTCGTTCTGAGTGGGCTTAGTGTAGAGGGGCGAAGTAACCAAAGGCGTCGTAGTGAATCGGTTCTACATGACTTAGTTCGAAACCAACGCGGGCTAGGTCACGGAGAAAGGTTTTTGCTTTTGCGACGTTGGTATTTCTAAGCCGTCGGTTTTGCATAATTCCGATCACTCTTCTTTGAGATTTGAGATTCCGATATGCCTCGAGGTGGGTCGTCTTTCCGACTAATAATCATAAAGAAGCTTGGTTTCATGAATTTCCGCCATCTATGTTTCATGCATTGTGCATCTTTATGCAGAAGATATCATACCTCCCCCGATTTATCGAGCTCCTTTGTCCTCGGAAGCACCTCCACTAACCTAAAACGCTGCCAGAACCACGAGGTCGCAACACATCCAAAGCATGCGAAAACTGCCGTAGACGAAAGCAAAAATGCGATGGCCTGGATCCATGCAACGTATGCAAAAAACGTGGTACAAGATGCACATTTCGAACCATCACACGGAACCGGAATTTGCGATCATCCGTCCCAGCAACCTCAGCTCCTCAAAGAGACTGTTCTCCCCAAAATGAAAGTACCCATCATACTCCCATCCCTTCAGGAATGTCCACTCCAGACATCAACGGTGTCCTCCCTCGCGTCCATATTTTCAACAGCTTATGCGCCACCCATGCAACCAAAGGCTTTCCCTCTTGTGTATCGCGGTTATCGTACGGCCCATCTTCCAACTTCTCCCTCCTCCGTCATTTCCACGCACACCTTGAACCAGGCTCCGGGAATGAGACTACCGGGTGTACAGACCCAACCCAAGACGGCGACGCAAGTATGGACATGTTCAAATACCGAGGTATAGTATTCGGACCAATTTTCAATCGTCCCCAAGACGAGGACACCACATTCCTTGAACGGGCTCTCGCCGTACGATTTCTAGAAACGTATCTCAGTGTTACACATCCTCATTTGCCAATGTTATCTCTCGAAACACTTCATTTATACCTTAATCGCCTCTACGATGCAACCATGCAAAGCCCCCTCAGCATCCCCGAAAAAGCACTCATCCTAATCACTATGGCAATCGGCGCAATCGGGAGTCATGAGCGTTGGAAAGCAGTTCTCTTCACTCGAGCAAAGAAGGAGGCGGATAAGATGGCACCTGACATCCATGTTCATGTTGTGCAGGTGGAATTGCTTATGATAAGTCTTATTCATCCTACATCTATTCACTCACAATGTAGCTAACGCTTATTCACGCCCATTGCGAATTCATGACCGGAACCCCAAACCTAGGATATCTTTACCTCGGCAGCGCAGTCCGGAAGTCCATCGCTGCGGGTCTGCATAAACGAGAGCCAGTGAATCGAGAAGTGAGGGAGAAGTCTGTGGAGGCGGCGAGGACGTTTTGGGCGGTTTATTGTTATGAGAGGTATACCATTCCATACCGTCACCAAAAACAACCCCAGTCTTTACTTCCAGCATCGAAGTCGCAAACCCACGGCCCACTAACGTTCGTAGTTTCATATGTTTTGCCCTAGGCTGGCCTCCGTCCCTCCGTCTCGACGATGTTGATCTCCCTCTTCCATCCCCTTCAACCTTCACGTGGGCGCTGGTTGAGATGTGTGAGATCGTACAGCAGGTACATAAGATGTATCGGAGCTGCACTACATCGATAAACTCGGATGTGATGGCCGCCTATGCTATTCATGGACAATTGGAAGAGTTTGCGCGGGGGTTGGAGAGGGATGTGGGCATGGGGGTTGGGGTACCGTTGGTGGAGGGATGTGGAGATAGGTTTATTCAGCAGGTTACCGTGACCTATCGTGAGTTCTTTGTTTCCTTCTTCCATCCATTTATCTTTTCTTCATTTCTTTGACTCTTTGTTCCTTGGGGATGATGTCGCTGATCAAAGACGGGGATAGAATACCACTACACCACCACGCTCACTTTCCGCCCCTTCCTCCTCCTCAGCCTAGAAATCAAAAAGCAACTCAAACACCCTCCTACCCCAACCGTCCCCAGCGCCACTCTGTCCGATCTCCAAAACATCAACACCAACCTCAGCGACGCCTGTTCCCGTTGCGTAGAAGCAGCCCGTTCTCTTATCACCCTCTCCGAAGCCGTTTTCGCGCAGCACTCACACGCTGAGGTAATTTTCCCCATCAAACCTTTCACGATATTATTCTAGAACGCTGATAATAACGAGGGTATCTGTAACTACGCCTTCTTCATCGAATCCGCTTGCTTCGTTCTCATCCTAGCTATTCTCCGCAACGAACGTACTCTCCAACATAACGGCGCCTATCTCCTCCGAGCGATAAATTGTCTCCGGGGAATGAGTCGCAGTGTCAGACTTGCGGAGTTGATCGCTGCGTTGGAACAGCTGTATGCGAGGGTTGAGTCTTTGGCACGTGATCGGACGGAGACTAGTGGTGGTGTCGTTGGGGGAATCAGGTATCCATCCGCTGATACCGGTGAGGGTGGGGGTGTAAGTGCATCGTCGGGGAATCGAGATGAAATGAGAGAGAGGATAGATGGGGGTGCAGCAGAGACGTTGCTGAATTTGGAGCATTTGCCTGATGCGGCATGGCCGTTTGTGGATTGGGAGTTGAATTTGGAGAGGTTGGATTTTGAGGCGTTGGGGGTATTTTGGGAGTAGGATAACATTACAGTAAGTAAAACGTGTATAGAATGTTGCATTTTCAAAACGGGTTTATTTGATTGGATGAATATTCCATGTGGTGCGTAGTCGTTGGTACTGAGTGGATGGACGGTGTAATGGACATCAAGGTACTCGTCACATGACCCAAACTTCGACACCTTGTTGGGCACCCCTTCGCCCCGCCGCCTCTCTCCCTCTCTCTTCCACCTCACCTCACCTCCGCAACCTCTGCACCCTCAACGACACCGACACGCGCAAACCGCAACCAACTCCAATCAACTCAAACTCCGATACCTTCATCTCCAAAAATCGACCACCATGTCCCACGAAACAGTCTGGTACTCCCGCCCCCGTACCTACGGCAAAGGCTCTCGCAGCTGGTAAGCCCTCCTGCCCTCCCCATCCCGCCACCTTGCGATATGCTAATCCCCATCCCACTCAGCGTCGTCACCGGCGAGAAGAAGCGCAGCGGCGTCATTCGCAAGTACGGACTCAACATGAGCCGTCAAGCTTTCCGCGAGAAGGCCGCCGACATCGGATTCGTTAAGGTGAGATGGCTTTCTTTCGATGGGGATGTGAAGAGGTGACTAATGGGTTGTCACAGTATCGCTAGGTGCATCGGTCGGTCACCCGAGGACACACGGAGATGGATTCATTGCTGGATTCGGATGGTGTCTGATATTTGCGATGGAACTAACTCGGCGGGAATACTCATGTATTGGGCTGCTTTCAAGTTCATGTCATGGTATTGACGGTTCGGATCGAAGGAATGGGATGAAGGACTAGTGGTGATGGAACATGAGAATATACGATAAAATACAAATCCAAAACTTCTGAAGCTCTCACGCTCTTTCCCATACTGTTCAGGATATGGTGATGTATCTTGCCGCCTTTGGTTGCCTCGTGACCTGATACCGAGATGTCATCGCCACTCTATTCGTCGTCACCAACGGAGTATTTGGCCTCCGAGTCATAAGCTAACACTTATTCCAACCCACAGGGAGTTCTTGGTGTGAGATTCCCGTTGCTCTGGCGTAGGTGTCCCTACTCATCCTCGGCAGCACCACCATCGGAAATTTTGGGCTCGTTTCCAGATATATCATCTAGTACGGTTTTATGGGAAATCGTATGCCCAAAGTCAAACGATATTACTGATGGAAACGTCTATCTTCACACGTGAAAACAGGACGCGAATATTGAAACGAGCCTTGCCGGTGAATCACTGCAATAACTCTACCATATGCGGAAGGCTATAGGTAAAGCCTTGTTAGTTGACAGCTTCGGTAGTGGTGATGGATTGATTCCGTTGAACATCGAGCAATTACGTTATCGTCAACCAATCCCGGACGCTCATCCTGAAATTACTCTGAGGAATTTCCTCATCTTCCCCTACCACCTGACATAGCGGAATCTAATCTCTAAGGGCGAGAGCTTCCAAAGATTGTGAGAGCTACATCGTCGATCTTGGATAGTGATACTAATTGAAACCCTTTCTGTGAGAACACCGGTGCCTATAGGAGTAAAAGCATGTGTGATGATCGAAAATTGTTTTGCGGGTGACTACAAATTGTCGCGTGGGTTGGCTCGTGATACCTAGGTAATCTCATCTTACCTCCAATTTTACCTGCCTAAACAAAAGCCCACCCAATAGCTATATAATTTCCACAATCGTACTGTCCTTATACCCCGCCATGGTACAGCGGTATATAAGT
>AJFL01002594.1:0-29704 GCA_000467735.1 Rhytidhysteron rufulum CBS 306.38
TCTCCTGTACCTCTGGTCGTATGTGATAGACATGACCTTGTAAAGATCTTATATAGCCTTGTAATCTGGACCTGTAGTATATTCTGTATGGGAATCACCTTTGGTAAAACCTCTCAACCTGCAGAATATAAACATGCAATTCGATTTTATTACGTCATTATAGCCAAGTATCGCAAGTAATCAGCTCAGTCCTAAGAATGTACCAAATGCGCCCACACAAGAGGAAAGGATTTGCAGCGTTCCCTACATGATTGCGCACGATCCAGATGAATTCTCTGCAGACTCAGATGTAGTTTCAAATCGAGGAGGTATAAAACCATCATCTTCGAAAAACTCGGCTTCGGTTGGGATACTTCCACTTTGCGCAGGCGAAAAAGATGCACGCATAAATACATCTGCAGCCCTGACAAGAAAGGAAATCCACAGTTTAACGTCCTCGAACTTGACGTCTGACCAAAACCCGGAACTCTGGTATCCTTGTTTTGAGCCAGCACTTGGGTCCATATTGTCATTCTTGTGCCCTTTGCTTTGTTGTTCACCGGTCTTCGGCTTCTCATTGCTGCCTGGGGGTTGGTTCAGGGTCAGAGTTGGTTTCATGTACTGCGCAAAGTTAGGGGAGTATGAAGCACTCAATCATGTTGCACAACTGACCTGACCCAGTCTTCAACCACCGCCCGGCAGATGTTGTTTCAATGGTATGTCCCCTAGTAATTTCGTCACATGCTTGAAGGGTTAGATTTGATGTGGTGCCGTAGCGGCGTAGTATCATCTGACAAGCAAGGTTCGCCCTTTCGTTTGACTTCCTTTGGTGGTGTAGGGTTCGAAATTCACCTTCTCTCGAGATGAGACCATGATGGTATACCTGAGCACCATGTGAGAAGAAACGGTGGGAAAGTTCCTCTGTACTCCACATCTCAAAGCGATCGAGCTTATCTGCGATACCATCTTCATCAAAACCATCCCACATTGTAGTAACAATTGTGACGTTGGGCATGTATTCTGAACCACAGAAATGACTTAGCCAGGTGAGAAGCTTTTGTGCCGGATCTGTAAGTCGCTTATCGTTCAGTGAATCAATGTATAACACCCCTCGGAATCTAACGTATTTCCTGATGGTCGCCATGGCAGTCATGAGGACGATGCATACCGGATGAAAACAAAGTATCCGAATGTTAGAGCCAGTGAGATCCATGTGAGCCTTATGAGGCATCTATCTGGGCATCAGTCTTGGCTACTGCCTACAAGCTTGATGATGGCAGCAAGACCCATTTATCTAGGCTTCTATCCAGGCAACTATTGCTGCCTAGATACACATTCTCTCTATATTTAGACTTCTATAGTTACTCTATAATGAAATCAGGTCGTCCATCAAGTTCTCTACGCACTGCCAGCTCTAATTCCTCACAATCCACTCTTGATATTAACCTTGCCACAATTACATCGCCTTGCAGCACATGACCAACATACACATCATTACAGTCCAGTAAACTTACCCGGACATATGCCACGTCCATGACAAAGAATGCACTCACTGCAGATCAATGTGATCATCCATCGGATCTTATATTCTGGGTTGTGATAGCTCAAGGCAACAGCTGTTTCCTGCCTGTCGCAGCATAACGGTGAGCCGTGCCGCTTCTGATGTCATTGTTACACGACACAGCATTCAGCGAGGAAAAGGCCGATAGGTTGAGTTGGTCAGCATACGTGGCAATTATTCCGCGCTGACCTTTCATTTACTTCTTTGATACCTATCGATCGGATGCCTTACTTAAACCTATTTGGTACCGGAAAGCTGCTGTTCCGAATATCTCCCCAGTGTGCCATAACCGTCACCTCCAAAATGAATGCCATTTCCCTAGCTAACAGGTGGTGGCATCTCCGCGGAAGCGTCATTCGCTTCTACGTTCTTGACAACTTGAACCTGGAACAAACGAGGCAAGCGATAGAGAATGAGCAAGGGCACGAGTTGAACCTAACATTCGTGACTCCACAAATCCTTCATTCACCCTGTAGCCTGCTTACACTATAAGGTAGAGATGATCAATGCAAAAGTCTATTACGTGTATGGGGGGTATCTTCAAGTACAACTGCACGGATGAGTCCAACTATATTTGAACAGAAAAGGGGAGACTGTGGAGACCAGAGCTTTGGGACTGTTTAGTGCTAGCAAGCGGTGTTCTTCTCGATCTTTGTGACGTACAACAGTCCTGGGAACGAAAGCAGAGGTCGAAAACCAGATTTGCTGCACATCCTTCTCGCTCCCTTCATAGATTTCTCACCTTCGTTCCCCTGTCGTTCAATTTTAGCAGACTGGATGACCCCTCCATTTTCGAACCCTTTCGCCGCTTGTTGTGGTATACTAGTGTGCACCTTGACAGTTGTTTTGACACTGGCATTTGGACACCTGATCACCATGGCATTTATGGCAGAAGCGAAAAGCTTCAATGTAGGACAAGAAAGCTTAGTAAACTACATAACAACTTATGCGCAGCTTGGAGAATAAAGCCTGGGCCTTGATACGGAAGGGTTTTCAGGAACAAGAATCTGTCGTGCAAACGCATCATCATCATCGTCAATTTCCTGATATACTCGCAATAATGCTCCTCATCGAAAGAGATGGCGGGCTGCCTGAAATCCGACAATCAATGACCTGCCAGCTTTATGCCTTGTCTGAAAAGACTCTACATAAAAACGATCCTCGGAGGGCCATCATTCAGACCCTAATGAGTATACCTCTGGACTCAACAGGAGAGCTGTACTTGGTATTCGATGCTTACTGCCGGCATTTGTGGATGAGCAGAGCTGGAGCAGACCCAATCAAAGCTTACTACTCCTACAATCAGGCCAGCTTTCCTCGAGCCGATGCAGGGGAATTCTACGACCTATATAGAGGAAGGACCGTAGAGGAGACCAACCTCATTTTGCAGCAAGTGGATGGAATGTTTGGCTATTACGACCACGCAACGTTTACTCTCTGGCATATGGCCATTAGGTACCTTAAGAACGAAAGAAGATTCGAAGAGGCTAAAAGTTTTTGCCGGATTCTTTACTAACGTTTAATAGACCCCTCAACTCAATATGGATGTCTCTTTGACCTTTTATTTGTCTGTTTCAATACAACACGAGCTGGAGTTATTCGGCCCCTCAATGCACAGTTTTCATCTGTGTCATCAGACCCGGCGCAAACGTGTCCGTGAGGGCGACTGGGATTCGATTCTTTACCCTACGTTGGATATGTTGAGGCAGGCGGCGAGGAGATTAGGGAATCATGTTGCAGCAGAGGAGTACACAAGACAGCTTGACGGCATGCGCTCGGGTATAGTGGAACAGGACCGCAGAAATGTGTTAAGTCGATAATTTCTTTGATAGCGACTGGGCTGTAATGGGTATGGCGTACAAATTGTTAAATGACAGTTGTAAGGGAGAAGGAAGCTTATGAACCATGATGTTGATGATTTTATGTTGTATTCTAATCATTCATAGTTAAGTCATTGTGTATGCAAGATTGAGTTAGTGGCAATATGATTCCATTCCTCACAAACTTTTTCAACCTAACAAGAGAATTTGGTGCGATTCGTATCAAATGAGAAATGAACGCCAGTTTAATGCGACGAGCCTCCGATAGAACAGCTATGTAATAAGGCAAATGGTCATGATTCAACTACAGGATAATAACAACTAGACCCGGAATTACCTCTACTATCTTCTTCCTCCAATACTGAGGTACATGTATATGCAATTGATTCGTCATTTCTTGTCATAATCAAGTGACCCACATCCGCTAATTGATCAATGGAACTCTCCTAAAGAGGTAACTCCTCGATTAGAGTTCTAGTGTCTTGATTTGGACCGATGCTTTGAGATGAAACGTTTTTGACCTGCCCTTTGACATCCTAATTCAGATTAGAGTGAATGATATCGAGTGTATTAAGTCGCATGAAATCCAGTTCGTGGTACTTTAAATAACGCCATTAGCCATTAACAACTCTCAATAGCAAACGTCTCACCGGCTCCCCCAAGACCAATAAATATCCTGCATCCTCTTCTACCACTTCGCCGTCTATCCAATATCCTTCCCCAACGATCCCTAGAGCAGGGTACGAGATAAAATTCAATGAAAGGACCACGAATGTCATACGATTCCATGAGCTTCGTCCGTTCCATATGTCCAACATCAAAAATCCTCTTCTAGAGCCTTTAAAACTTTGCATCAATATAATACCATAGTAAAAGAGAAAAACAATATTCTAAGTTTTGATTAAAACGATTAGTAAATATTTATGTTCCTCATGTATGCACATAGCATAGCTCGTCAAAAATAAAAACCTAAAAATTCACTCAACGGTGACAAAACTTACGGACGACCTACAACCACATGACGGGGAGGCAAAGAAAGTAGCATTCATAGCGAATTGCATCCGGCGCAAACGGAATGCGGGACTAGCCGATACTACTATTGGTAAAGGCCGGAATGTATTTCGGGGGAAATCTGATTGGTTGACTGATGATGAATCAACAGCAATCATTCAACACGAATGGTAGCAGACATCGGCATAATGGTGCCCCGTTGATCGAAACATTTACAGTTTGTGCGTTGTGTTGTCAATGATACTAGTTAGCAAGAATGTGAACGGTGCCATGCAGTTTGCTTAATTGCTCGAGATAAATCAAGGGCTTTCTCAACACATAAACTCTAAGTGCTTTACCTATAACCTATATTGGCGTTTCCGTTGACTTGGAAGTGGAAGAATAATGTTCCTCGCTAATATCCTTCCACCTTGGTATGGGGTTGCGATTCAATCAGTGAAAGATCACGAACGAGCTGAGCTGAGTATGTCACTCATATTCACAAATAGCGCTGTGTGCCGAATGCAGACGGAGTTCCCGAAAATGGTGAGCCAACCACGTTAAAGAAGAGCACTGCCGTGTGCCACATCAATATCAGAACCCCTGTTTCATACTACCCTTGTAGCCGAAAGGTGTGGTGATTCGCGAAACAATTGGCTGAAGATAACAAAAGAGGGGCTTCAGCTCAAGGCATGTCCAAAGTGTTGGACCCTTCAGCCTCCTTTGGCCCCCATATTAATTTCAAAGCATGAATCCCGCACCATCTGAGCGTCATAAATCTTCCAAAGCCTGGAAAAAGTGAATTCAAGAAAATCTCTCGAAGCTTGGCATTAGGGTAAGGTTGGAGTGCGATATCAACGTCTCCAAGAAACTAATCGATCTCTGCGCAAAATGCTATCCTCTACAGCGCGTACAAGGCTCAGTCCAGAGCCAAGTGTCCCAGAAATCCGCGTCAGTCGAGATGATAACGACGATACGCAACAGCACCGAACATCCAGTACGAGGTGGTCCTCCGGCAGTATTGGAAGGTTATATACACAACGTGAGAACATCCAGGGTCCTCATAACAGCATTTCCCCAGGAAAAGAAACCAAGTCTGCGAGCGATATCAAGCAAGAGAAAGTTTCACAAACCTCGAACTTTCGCATTCACAAGCGTATTCTTCACCCACCAGAAGAGAAGCCATATCATTCGGTCGATATAGTGGTTGTCTTCATGTTTAATGGAAGCAAGAAGGGCTCTGATATAGCTCTGTTCGAGACATATGAAGATGGACAAACTAACAAGCCGAGGGTGGAGGCTGAAATAGAAAAATCAGAAGCTGGGAAAGGAAAGCTCATCAGGCGGAAGTCACATTCAAACCAAGAGAGTATGGCACCAGTTACCCCGATGTTGTCAACCGATATAGATCCGAGTTTTGTACGAGACCCCAAGGTAGATGAAGGGAAGCCTACCAGTGAGGCGGATTCATCTCCTCTTGGAAGAGAAAACAACCTCCGAGGAACGAAGAGGTTGACGGCGACTCGGAGTGCTGGGCCTGACGGGAAAGGCATGGAGTCATTGACGACCAGAGAAACCCCACCAAACTTTGCATCAAGGAGTACAATCCTTCCGATGCCGTCTGTAAATTGGCTAAGTGACGAAAGCATGCTTCCCCAGTTCATTCCGGAAGCTAGAATCATCAGCGTAGGATTCGACATTCGGGATGCCTTGGACGGACCTATCGACTTTGAATCTACCGCTATGGAATTGCGTGATTGCATAAATTTATATCGAAGCACCTGTGAAACTCGTCCTATCCTTTTTCTGGCACACGCATATGCCGGCATCGTTCTGGAGCAACTATTACTAGACGGAGCTCGTGATGACGGAAAGTCGAAGATGATCCTTGAAAGCACGGCCGGTGCATTCCTATTTTCGTGTCCAATCCTCGGATCCGACAAGACCAAAGGATTTCTTGCAACCTTATATGATGTACCCTCCGATCGAAGATTTTTCGCGGACATGGGGACCTCTTCTGCCAAACTTCAAGCAATGACCAAAGAGTTTAACAGGAAGGTTATGGCGAAGGACGCTGCTCGACCTGTGGTAAATAATGGTGCAAACGCGACTTTGGTTGTAAATGAAGAGGGGCAAAACATGGAAGTCAAGTCTCGCCGGACAGGCTTCCCCATAATTCGATACATGTCTCATTCTGAGTTACCACTGCATTCGAAATCTGAGCATGCAGCCGAAAGGCCTAGGCTTGACCTACCCACTGACAGATTGGATGATCCAAAATCAGTTCTGTTGCTCCAAAAGCATTTCAAAGACATGTTGAGGTTTTCCGGTCCCCAGGATCGTGAATTTCAACGTTTGACTGGATTGATATCATGGGCTGTGCATGCGCGCCAGCTTTTTGATGCTGCCACTGGAGGTCAGGAGGATATGGAATCCCTGATAGAGAACCCTCATATCGATATTAATCTTCGCGACCGATGGTATGTTAGATGATCATAAATTAGAACCGTAGCTATTTTTATGATCTAACACACTTTCAGGGGTCAAACTGCACTTCACATTGCAGTTCAAAGAGCAAAGGATCCCGAGCCAATGGTAAGACTGATCCTATCCAAGACCACAGATTCCTCGCCCAAGGATAGACAACTGAATACTCCCCTACATTACGCGGTCCTCAGGAGGAGCGTGTCCCTCGTTAGAATACTACTGGAGTCCAACGCAGATGCCACCATCGAAAATAAGGCTTCTCGTTCACCTATAGATTTAGCGTTGCGGGATCAAAGCACTAGCAAGATTGCGAAGATTCTTCGAGAGCACCGTTTCAACCTCGTGGAAGGTCCCTCGGCAGAGTTCAAACATAATCCTAATCTCAAGAAACCGAAACCACCTCAATCAGAGCACGGCAAGCATGCATGCAAAAGCTTCGAGGTAACTGTAACCGAGGTATTCTGGCACAAAGATACTGATCACCATTGGTCGCTATCCATCTCGGTGTTGGAGCTTATATATGGTTCTCAAACTCTTGAGAATATAATAAAAAAAGTTCGGCCGAAAGACGTCTCACAGAAAAAACTAATATGTAGATGGCTACATATCCATGAGAATAATGTTTGTCCTGCTCTGTGCCATATACTCTCGGTCAATTACTAACGAAAAATAGGTGCTGTGGGTGGAGGTTGATCTACCGTCTCTGTTCAGACTTTCATTGACTAACAGCCGTATAGCACCTATTCGCGAAATTAGGCTACGGGGGATCCATCTGGGCTGGTAAAGGGCATACGGACCAAAAGCCCCAAAGTGTAAGAATAAGCCATATTCGCGGAGAAGGATATTCACTAAGTGACACGAAGCGTTCTATCACCCCCCATGTTTCGTGCACCAGGGGTCAAGATATTAAACAAGTTCTTCTCGCTCTCTTTGTTCGTTTTCTCTTCTAGATCGAGTAGATTCGAATGGGCTGATCCAACGCAGGTACCGTATATCAGCTACGAAGTGAACAAGTCACAGGCGAGTATGAGCAGGTTTGTGGAGGAAACACAGAGTAGATACGATGACGAGGACTATTGGAGAGATTTTCAACACGCCACCTTATCCGTTGACCAAGCAGCGCTGGGCAGAATCCTCATTCCTAGACTTCCTGAAACACATGTTTCATGGACAACACACAGCGCGGGAAGCGAGAATACGTTTAGGTCAGTTTGGAGACAAGCAACATGTCTTCCTTTTATTTTTTTGACATGATGGTGGAACTGACGATTCGAGAGAGCTGCAGCACATCCTCCACAAACCACCATCCCGAAAACCCAGCGAAATTGGATATGGAAGCTGAGGCCAACGCCTCCGAATCTGGTATCTCCAGCATCGATGAATACGAGTTAGATGATGAAGATAAGGCACTCGTCACGGAGTACTTGAACGGCCCTCCGTCACTTCATGTGCGACGGTACGTCATCCTCCTCCTCTGAAGTATACATGTTAATATCATTCACAGAACTCTTGACCAGTATTACTACCATATGATCTCTAGCACAAAACGTAGAGATGAGGACCAGGTTGTCACCAGATGGGCCTTGAGCAAGACTCCTTCTCGTAAGATACATAATATTGTCATGGTTGATCAGTTGTGGCTATGGCGATTTCAAGACGAGACAAGAACGGATACAATAATTTCGAGTTTCCCTGACCGAACCGGCGTTAACTCGAAAGGTGCAGGGGATACAAGGCACATGGATAAACTACGAAACCTTATCCTTAATCCCGTTGTTCATATCCGGAAGCCAATCAGAAGCACGTCAGACTTGATCTTCCGGATATTCGCCACGTGTGCAAATATTTTTGATCGTTGTCAAGAGATAGAGCTTCTCCAATTTCTTCAGGCTTTTGAGAGCTCCATAGGAGTTGTGGTATGTTACAGTTACCCTAAAATATCTTCAATCAACTAATCAAGTCCCGAATAGAGTGATAAAGAAACAAAGCTGTTCAAAAGATTCCAGAACCGGTCCGAGAGACTACATGCTCTAAGTAGCAAGCATAAAAATTTCGAGAGGACCAAAAACCGATTGCTAGAACAGCTTCTTGATATTGGGCCTGAGATCAAGCTTCTTGTTGATATCAAGGATATCCTGGACGAGATAAATATCATTCTAAATGTCCTCCGAACGCAAAGATCGGTGCTTTCAGATGTGGAACATTTGATACAAACCCCTGGCGAAGATGCATCCCATGTACAAGAGGCGTATCGTATCATTTCCACGAGCACCACCGACTTTGAAAGGATGCATATTCAAGCGGAAGCTGTGCAAAACTCGGTAGGTCCCACAGCTACACTATAGATCAATTATTCTAACATACACGCAGCTGAACGCCTTGATGGACCTCAAACAGAAAGCTGCAAATGCTTGGGAAGCTCGATTCACGCGTGAAGGTGCCGCTGCAACGCAAAGACAGGGAAATGCAAGTAATCCATGCTTAAATCATTGATATCGTGAAAGCTCATCATATAATTAGACCATTCTTGTTTTTACCATTGTCACCATCATATTCGTACGTTGACTAGCTATATGAGGGAATACTCAACACTGACCACCTCGCTTACACAGCTACCACTTTCCTTCATAACAAGCTTCTTCGCTCTTGATGTATCGGAATTTCCCCAAGATTCCAGAGGACAAACAAACTGGCCTTTAAAGTTCGTTTTGGGGTTATTATGTATGTTCACCTGGCACACGCTGAACGTCGTAAGATCTAGAATTAACCAACTAACAGTCGGACTATCATTCGCTGTTATCATACCATTCATTTACGTTGCTTTTAGTGTCCATTCGATGGCATCCACCTGGCATGGTATGGTGAATGATGTTCTAATCAGGATCGCGATATACATTCTTCAGGTACTTGGATTCATCTCAAATCGAAACCGAAGGAACAGTAAGCTCTACCAAAGGCTGGAACATCGGAGATCTCAGTATACCAAGGACATATACACCAAAGAAATTGACGAGGTCTCAGAAAATGAATCGGAGAGTAGCTCAGGTGGAGCGATTAGCACATCAGAGAACTCTTCCCCAAAAACAATTATTGAACGCCGACGAAGAACGAATTTATTGAGGCGTAATTTTGTTAGGAGTTGGAGGCAGATGAAAAGTGATGATGAAGAATTCCGCGGTGTATAATGAATGCATCAACGGCCCCTCTTATGTAGTAATTACTTAGTATCTTTACAATGCACTGCTATGCGATGGGATGACTAAGTAGAATCACGAGCCCTAAAACTCACAAAACACTACTATTGCACCTTGCTTTAAACTCTAGTGTTTCTGTTCTGATTTTCTAAGAGACCATGTTGCGTTTTTGACTGGTCGATCTAAGCCTTGGCACTGTTTTGTATGGTTTTAAAACTCAACAACGCGTGTAGCAGGACATGGGGTATCATAAATAAAGGCTCTAAAGTTTTAATATGGATAAAAATTATAGGCATTGATTTGGATTGTTCAATATACGCAGTGTAGGAAAGCAATTCGTACAAAGGAGCAATGCTGCTCAAGTCACGTTCTTCGGCATATTACGTAAGTATCTCCTACTCGGAGACGGGGTCGGCACTTGAGCTCCGACAAAGACTAGAACAATAACAACCTATAAAGAAGACCGGATTCCTGCGGTCTAACATCTGGTCTCATTGTCATTCAGCCTATCTTTCTACCTTACCCTTTCGCTACTTCAGCATCATTCAAATCTCTTCATCATGGAATCCATCACCAAGCAGATCAAAGATCTATTCGCTAAAGCAAACGACGACGAACGCCGAAAATTTCAAAAAGAGCTTAGAGATCTACAACTAGATCTAAGCACTGATATGGATATTGTATATCACCTAGCCGCTGCTGTAAGTCGACTTTCTTTTAGTGATGCATACCATCAGATATTGCATTTTTCAAAATGCAAGGATTGAGTGTAACCTTTCTGCAGCCAATGCAATTGATCGTCGCTGCAATTGGAACAGATTTGCGGATTTTTGAGTATATCCAAGAAAGCAAGCAGCCACTCACTGTTTCTGAGCTTGCTGATAAGACTGGAGCATCACCACGACTCTTGGGTACGCAAATCCTTGTTCAAGATAATAAATAGATCTAATCAACCGAAGGTCATATCCTCCGCGCCCAAGCAGCTATTAGCCTGATAGAAGAAGTCAGCAAAGATACATTCACCGCGAACCGTATCACACGCCTTCTAGCCACTCCTCACCTATCCAGTGCCATTGGATACATGTACGTTCATTTCATGCCTCATAAAGGTCCCATCTAATAGTTATCCAGATTCCATCATCATGGTCCGCCAAACCAAGCCCTTCCGGAATTTCTTAAAGAACGGAATTACCAGGATATCACATCGACCAAAGACACACCATTTCAAAAAGCCTTCCAAACCGATCTTACATCCTTCGAATGGATGGAAGCGAATCCCTCCTCCAACGCTGCCATGAGCATGACTATGAAAGTGAGGAGCTCGACGAGCTGGTTTGATAAGTTCCCAATCCAAATCAACGATTTTCCTACCAATCCAGAGGGAGTTCTCTTCGTTGATGTAGGTGGTGGATATGGGCAGCAAGCCGAGGCATTTAGAAGGAAGTTTCCCGAATTGAGCGGAAGAGTTGTGGTACAAGACACGTCGGTGACAGTAAGCAGTGCGAAGCCGATTGAGGGGGTTGAGTTCATGGCTCACGACTTCTTCTCACCACAACCACTTCAAGGCGCAAAGATTTACTATCTTCGTGCAGTCCTACACGACTGGCCTGACAACGACTGTGTCAACATCTTGAAGAAGATCGCTCTGGCAATGAGCGCCGATTCCAGGGTAATTATTGATGAAATTATCATGCAGGATGCGGGCACGTCGTGGCAGGTGGCTTACTCGGACTTGGCTATGATGAGCACGCTTGGTGGGCGGGAGAGAACGAGGGATGATTTTGAGGAGTTGCTTGGGAAAGTGGGCTTGAAGATTGAGACCGCACAAATGTATGATGATAAAATGGGGTTAGTTGTGGCTGTGAGGAAGTAAGAGGAAATGATGTCATGAGAGGAGAGCTCGATGCTTGGGCATGTAATTGTTGGTTTGTCGAAGTTGTAGTACATATCGTGGATTTTTGGTTTTGATAATTGCCCGGCAATATTGCATTGCTGAAGAGGAATGCAGCTTCAAACAGTCATTCAAAATATTAAGTGAACACAAACCAAAATATTCATTGTAAAGAAAGCGCCGAAGCTTTGCCGAAGCGGTGAATGCTAGCTATCATAACTCGCTTAAGTTACCGCTTCCGGTCTACGTCCCCAAACAATCAACATTAGCATCTTCACCTCACCTGACCTACATCATCCTCTCCAACGCGCACCACGGAAAAACCACAGTGTGAGTCGGTCAACATGTCGCGCTCAAGCACGGCAGACGACTCCGAGCCCAAAACTCCTCCCGAGATCCAAATTGAGGTCGAACCCGATTTGTCGCCGTCTCCGGAGATCACGTTGCTTCCACGAAAACCGCGTTCCAAGCGCAGGCGCATTGCTGGAGATGTTAGCCTGGCATCGCACGTCTCTTATGCTTCTACGGAATTCTCGGTGTCCCATTCAGCTAAATGGTGGTAGATGTTTCCATTGCGATCTCGACTATCCCGAACCTCAGATCTGTCACATCATGGCAAAGGCCGGAAAGTTTGTCCACAATAGCTACAAGCCCCTTGGACTCTTTGACTTCGAATTGTCCAGTGCCGAAAACGCCGTTCCACTTTGTCCTACTTGCCATATTTTGTTCGACGACGCCGTCGCTCCTGGTATATGCTTTGTCCCCGTCGATCTTCAATACTTTATGAACTTTGAGCTCCAAGATTTTCAACGCCGTCAAGAGTTGCTTTGGACCTCCTCAGACCCTGCTTTGGTACATCGCATGTGCCCCTCCGCCGACTCGTACAGGCGACACCTTAAAGATACCGGACAGTTAGATGAACATGAGACTGGGGGTCTCTATATGCGATACACCTTGTCCAGAGGCACGTCCTGATTCGACTCAGAGGAGCTCCCCGTGAAGTCTGGCATCTGGCATGGATCTCCAATGACCATGATCTTTCACTCATTCAGGGCGATTGGCCAACCACTTCCTAATATGCCGACTGAGGTAATCATAAACCTGCAAGAATTGCAACGTCTATATATTCGCAAGCTTGAAAATTTCATCACTAATATCGGCATTCCATCAATCACACACAATCAGCAAGGCACCTCTCAGGATCCCGACAATGGTGAAGGAAGCGAAGGTCATACAGCTCCAGATGCGCAAGCCGCAGCCCCAAAGGCTCCGGGTGGAAACGTGCAATTTCCTACCGCCCCAGGCCACCTAAACGATAACGAACGTCAAATTTCCAAGCGCACCCACAATGCACCCGCAGCCGAACATGCTGCCACTATCGTCGAAAGTGCCGTAGATGTCTCCTCGATTTATAGGGACAAGGCCAAGGATAAAGCATTGGCAGCGCCACCAGTCTGTCCCAACAAGCACGTACCCAATGTTCCGGATCGCATTCCCCAAAACCAATCAGAGCCCAAAGAGTCCTTTACCTGGGCTCCGCAATCGACGGGCGAGAATAAGGCGTATTGGATGTCGAAGTTTTATGCTCTTTAGGTAGATAGGCATGATTTACGCCAGAGTCAGGGTCGTTGCATGGTAAGGCGTCACGAATATGATTATTTTACCCAGTAATCAGAGTTAAATAGTAGAGTAACGAGTAATCAGATGTTCGGGATTTAGCATAGATATAGATTTTGTATACCCCGAGGGAAAGGCATATAAGATGGTGGTTTATTGTACCACCTAGACCCAAATGTAATCCTCAAATCATCATCCTCCAGAACCTAACTCCCGAACCTACTTCACGCACTTCCTCAGCAACCTAGGATATCTCTCCCCAGGAGCATCCATCGCCTCAATTAACGCTCCAACCACCCTATCCAACTCCTTCTCCACCACCCTCCTCACCCACTCCGCAATCTCCAACACCTCCACACCTTTACTCCTCTCCCCTGGATTTTCCGCCCCACCCCGCGAAACAGCCTCTTTCAGCTGATCAAGAGGCATAACAATATCCCTAACTAAATGCACAAACCTGACCCCACCCTTCCTAACCTCATCCCCACGTCCCAAAATCCCTTCAACAATCCCACCAATTGCAACTTCTATCCTCAAAAAATCCAGCACGCCTGACAGATAATCGAATCGTAGTACAGCGCGCATGCGATGCATGTACGATAACAATGCGTTCATCTAGTCCACTTCCGCCGCGGCGCCTCTCGCATCGTCAGTTTCGCGGAGGAGGGTCGAGAGCCGGTATATCGTTACTGGTATCCCAGTCCTAGTGGAAGTGGCAGTGTCAATGGTATCGACATGGTCCGAATGCAAGGACTCCAGTATACGTTCACTGGCCCATTTCGACGCCACGTACCCGTCCACACCATCTGTCGGCCTCGAGGCACACTGAACCGAAACAGGAGAGAAACTTCCCATTTCCCCAACTGAGACTAGCGTAGCCTTGCGATACAAATATTAAGTACATGTAAAACACGATGAAGTCACGGCAGTGAGCGGGGTTCGATCTGTGTCTCTTCATCATTGCGCGGTGACACACCGTAAACACCTTGTCTCGGACATTCTCTGTTCGGAAATGGTTCTCGTGCGGTACTTGTGCAATGCGCCATATCCCCAGTGTGCTTTATACATGCACCTGTCCTAATAGGGAAATCTATCTCCGTCTAATTGAGTATAACGCAGTTTTGAAAGGACAAAAAAGGTAGACGTACTAGAAGTATAAATGTCAAGGATAAGTTTCAATCAATCCCAAACCAGGAAATGAAAAGCTTCATTCCCATTGCACGTCAACATGAACCCAGTCAACGTCGAGCCCTACCAACTTTCGGCTACCGCAATCTGGCGAAGGAAACCACCGTTTACCCCATGATCTGCAGATCAGGCAAGTCCACTCATTCTAACGCTGGTTGACTTCACAGTCACTGGGTGCTCTACTGGTATCGGCCGCGAAATTGCCAACTACATCGCTAGCAAGCCCAATCGACGACTTATTGCCACCGCGCGCAATACCTCCCATCAGATAATCCCATCATTCTTGCTCTCGCCCTTGACGTTACTTTACCTTCCATCGGGAAGGCATTCAGCACGGCGGCTGACCATTTCGAATCCACGCATCACATTGTGGCCATTAACAATGCAGGGTAATCGCTCGCGGTCGCCACTGAGAGCACGACAGAAGAAGATATGCATTAAGTACTCGAGACCAATTTCTTTGGCACCGTGCGTGTAATATTGAAAGCAATGGAGCTAATGCGGAAGACAAATGGGTGGGGTGGTTTGATCTTCAATTTTCCTCTGTGGAGAGATATGCGGGTTCCCAGGGCATGTATTTTAGCATTCCACTAAGTTTGCAGTGGAGGGATGGACGGAGAGTGTGACAAGGGAAATGCATGAGGATTGGAATAGTAAGCTTGATTCATATATCCGATGCTACATTATACTTTTACTAACTTGTCTCTTCTATCATCCTTCCAGTCCACTTCTGCATTCTCGAACCTAGCTCTATAAAAACAAAGTTTGAAATGTCCAGAAAGATACACACAAAGCCCCACTCAGTACATTCCGGCGCTGGCACGCCAGCATGCAAACTCGATGCCTTTGTCGAAAAAGGTCTCGGTTCCGGAATTGGTATTGAGCCGGTTGAGGTTGCGAATGTTGGAATATTCCAGTCCTCTGAGCAAACATCAGTAGCAAACTTGTGATGGGTATATGAAGCCCAGGAAATCCTCCATTTGATCACTAAGGGTTTCAGGTTCAACAGCGAAGCTGTTGTTCAATATTGCTTGTCGGAAAGAGAAGATACGCTTCTAGATAACCATCAGTGTAACGGCGTTTACTTTAATCTGCGCTAATTACAGGAGCGTTTGGCTGAGTTGGATGCTGTTCAGGAGTTCGAAGCTATTGATCACGCACGATAAACCGCACTTTGATATATATATATATTGGATTTTGGAATTATTCACGCAAACATCATGCCCACGTCATACCAAACCTTAGGTTAAATTTTGTAGAACATATTATTAAACGTTCGCGTCAAGACCCGATGCATTATTAAACTTTATTTGCCTTAGGCGACAACGTCGTGCAGTTTACACGTGATATATGACGTGTTTATCTAGGTACTATCTTGTTCTGGTTGTGGTGGCTGTGTGTTCTTCCTTTTTCAACCTTTTTATGATTATGATAGGGAACCATAGGACCCGATGCATTATTTCGCTTTGCCCTGTATTCTATTAGCGCCCTCCCTGTATCAACAAGCGAATTCACTTCCGATTCGGCAAAGATACGACCCCAAGACTCAGGCGTGGCTTATCGTAGCACAGAACGCAGCTTTAAATAGCATCACTAATCAAAACCAGAGCCTTTCAATAGCGGTACGGGCCGTGGCGTTGTTGGTGGCGTAGATCATTGCCCAAGATATATGGCACTCTTTTCTCAAGCTGAATCTACGTTCGATTTTCCCATCGCGCAAGCTCATATTTTTTGCAGGCATGGGCATTTGGAGTTTGCTTTGCTGCGGTAGCAAAAGCCATTCATCTGGGGATCTGGACTTGTATAATCGCCCTGTCAACACAACGACCATGCCAGCGACGATTCAAAAGGCTCCACCCGCCCACCACGTCGATGGTACGATGATCTTCCTTCCCCATTACCCCACTGCAGCATCCCATATTGATTCATCCATCGTCTAGAACTCGCCCTCTCCCAAGCCTTCAGCGCCCTCTCGCTCTCTCCCACCCCACCAAAACCAAACCCTCCGCTCCCAGGGTTCCCAGTACCCCAAGCCCCCCTATGTCGCACCTGCTTCGCACCAGGCACATACCGTCGAGTCGGACGAAACAACCCCAACGGAAACTCCGACCGACCCTACTACATCTGCGAACCCTGCAAAGAGGGTGAAACAAAGGCATCCCGCTCACCTTACTTCGTCGGCTGGATCTCTTGGGATGATACTCGAGGCCTTGATCCCAAGAACCCGAAATGCGATTGCGGCATTTCGAGCCGACAGGATAAATCGGGGGTTAGGTCGACGAAGGCGGGTGCGGGGTTTTGGACTTGTGCGAGTGGGGAGTGTGGATATTATTCTGAGGATGAGAGGGGTTGGACTTGGGCAGAGTTGGATAGGAATGGGAAGCAGTGTATGACCTTTACGCCTTGGTTGTTGTGATTGCTGAAGGATATGGTTGATCGACTAGCTAGGAGTTGGTTCATTTGGTCACGGCGTGAATGGATATGGGTGTGGGTTCTTAGCTAGCTATCTGTGATGTATTTCATCAACTCTGACGATTGTATTCGAAATTGAAATGCTACGTGTATGCGAACAAAACGATGCAATGGGGACTATAACGTACCTAGTATCACTTTGGCTAACATGATTCTCGACTCGAGAGAGATTGCACACTCAATACGGCTTTGAGGATGCAGAGAAAAACCAGTGCCGGAATAAGGTTAAGCTTAGAATTAAGGTAGTTTCCGACAGCTGTCAAGGTCTTCTTGAATGCGTTTAGCGCGGGCTTGGTCAAACATTGATGAAAATTCCGAGCTAGTTTTAGGTGTCGGCGAAATATGGATCTAGTGGCTAACCAAATCGGATCGACCATGTAGACATTTGAATCAGTGATGTTGTAATAACATTCAGCGATGAAAAATCGTTGAGTAGTGGGGTACTGTAGATTGATGACACACTCTGGTGGAGGTTTCTCTAGCCACTAGGCACAGCCCGCTAATGTGCGTGAAGTTATTTGGAACCGTTGGCTTCCCGCCATTATTGCCTGAAACATAATGTAGAATATTCTTGAATGTTGCTGAAGTAAGGCTGGGTATTGAAAGAAAGTTTTAGGTTAGCTTTGGGTCTAGGTTGTATGCCATAGATATTAATACCTCCCGTCTAAGATTTTGAAACGGACTAATGACATTATTTTTACATTGTGAAGCCAGTTGTGGTGTACGATTTTTGGTCCAGCAACTCGACCCCTATACCAAGTTTGGAAGTTTGGATAGATGTACCATAGTTGAAGTTCACAACAATAAAGTCTTCTAGCGTGACCTTTCTCTCATGATAGTTACATGAAGAATCAATGCAAAAGGACAGAAATGAACAATTCACAATGATCGACTCCTTGATCTTAGCCCTCAACTTTTGTCATGCTTAGAAACATAGTTGCTCATCGTTACCCAAAATGTTGTTGCCTAGGTACTACAAACCCAACAAGCCGCAGCTGTGACATAGCTGCCTTGAGAAAATCGAATAGCTGCGGTTTCTCAGCCACATTGTCAGCATTGTACAACGTTTATGTTCCATCTCTTTTCGTACGGCAGAACTAGCACAGCAGTGCGCCTTTGCTTAGTTTCTGACAGCATCGCCTTTGTCGGGGCAAGTAGGCTACAATCCTTGCGTGATACAATTCATTTATTTCCGTTTCACTGGTTCCGAAATAGTGTCCAATATGACTTCAAATACATCAACTGCCTTCTCTTCGCCTTGTCACGAAACAGTTGTGAATTTGCCTTTTGTGTGGCTTGTTCAACTCATAAAAATGATGGTTTGCCTGGAATTCCAATGCTCACCTTCTTTCACACTTAAAGTTCCTCAATTTGAATCCGGTATTCTTTCGTCATATTCCCTATTGTATAACGAAAACCCATATTGTGAGGTATGCATCAAATACTGGGCATAGTCATCCTCCTTCATGTTTTATGTACCATGGCGAAAGATGCGACGTACGATGGGACCAGCTTCTTAGACCGTACATCTTCAGAGCCCATTACAATATACCTAGGTTCCTATATAAAGCAGGTCAGCGAAGAATTAATGCACACTTCGTACCCTTTCACATATATCGCAGGCTAACCTTGGCCAAACAGCCGAAGAAAGATTCCAATAGCGACCAGCTCCTTTTAATCAGCGAATATCTCAATCAAAATGAGGAAATCGGGGACTATGTAGAGTCAGGCTACGACTTCAGCGACTCTCTTAGCAGCGAACAAAGTTTGGATGACCCTGATCTCCGATGTAACGATCAGTCGTCAACCATCCACCAGCAACAGATTCCTACAAGCGGTTGTAGCGAAGGTGCACACTGCAAGTTCCATCCTAGGAGGACCTTTTGGAATGAATTCGCCGATTTCATATATTGGCGTATCGCGGCCATTCGTTTGAAGGGACTTTACAATTACATTCATTTCCATTTGCATATAATTCCGCCCGTTTGATCCGGGGTTTTCATTATTTCTATAGTAATGATCTGATTAGTGGTAGATCGTTTCGGCGAGGAAATCTGGTGGAGTTGGAGGTAGAGTTGGAGGTATTCACAGCTAAGATTGTAAAACCATTTCACGAATTACAGGCTTTCATAGTTTAGCATACGTCGCATTATGAAACATTGGCTGCATTCATAATTAATCTGCAGTTGAAATTCAATGACGACATAACTACCCAAGGCCCAAACGAATCCAAAACGCTCCACCCACTTTCCTTCAATCACATCGGATCGCCAAACCATATACCACCATCACTCTTTATGATTACACAACGGTGTCTAGAGGTAATGCAAATTAGTGCGTAACTAAACCACCGACCAGCTCAAACTTACATATGGGTATTTGAAGCAGGGGTAAAGTTGACCTTCCCCATACGGTACGTAATAGGGTTTACCCTCTCTAGAGTGTTCATTTGGGTTTATATGTGACCCATTTCTCGATACAGGAGCCTTTTGACGATATCAGAATCAATATGTTCCCGCGTGTGATATACGTAGAGTGTTCACATTTGGAATCGCAATTCCGTGCGCAGTGGCGACAAAAGTGACCACAACAAGACCGAGAAACTTCATTTTGAAGGTGGAATGAGGTGGGAAAGTATTTGGTATCTGGCACACTTTTACAAAATCGGTCGGTGGCGGAGTATGGGGAGTTTCTTAGTAGCGAGGAGCGTCAATATACAGTCATGGGATAATTGAGGACGTTAAGAGATAAGTGTATTCAACGAATCATTTGTACTCCTCGTTCAACATTGACAAATCTCATCTCTTTAAATGAAATGAAATACATGTATTCATTTGTGAGCGCAAGGAAGTAATGCGCCTAAAACGACGCGGAGAGAAGTCATGCGTATGCAATTCTAGGAAGTGCTTTTCTGATAACTTCAAGCATCGTCTTCTAGGTCTACCAAAGTAGACTCTGAAAGTGTCTCTTTGATGGGTTCATGACGTTAAGAAGAAGTCAACAGGCTGTACAGTCCCATAGAACTAAGAAGTATGAATATGCCAAGGCGCTAATCGAAACGATATCGGTCGCTGCCCACCCTCTACATTCCCTCTTTTCAATTAGCAAGCAAACTTCAGAAACATCTGGATTCAAAATCGGAACATGATTTCGATTGGATATCGGCATTTTCCGTGCAAAAAATATCCTCATCCACTATCTGGAGACATTTGGATTCGTTCGGAGACATTTCTAAGTTTCCGTCGGTCCCACTAGTTGACTTCGTAGTGCCCGGAATGGGATAGCCTGCTATTCTCCAAGTTTCAACCACCATTAGTGAGCAAAATGGCATGGGATTTCTTTCCGTTATATGTCATTTCTCCACCTCCAAGTTCAGGGTAGTGAATGTTATAAAGATACCATTGCCCTATAGCTTTCAATCGATTCAACAACTACCTAAACACCAAATTCCACATCCTCCTTTATCAATTTCCTTCAGCTGCAAATCATCATCATCATGTCTCCACGCTCACTTTTGATTACTGGTGCCACTGGATACGTGTACATACTCCCTCATTTGAGATAATAATCAATTAGCTGACATGTTTATAGCGGCGGGACTATCCTTTCTAATATTCTATCGTCTAAATCTACTTTGGAATTCGACGTATCTGCCTTGGTTCGAAGCAAGGAGCAAGGAAAGATGGTATCCAATCTCGGAGTCAAACCAGTCATTTGCGAGAACTTTGACAATGTTGATCGATTGCAAGAGATTGGTAAAGATTATGACGGTATGTATTGTCCTTATCTACCAATCAAACATTCTTACTTACATTAATATAGTAATCATCAACGCCGGCGCTGGGTGGCACACGGCCTCAGCAAAATCCTTACTCACCGGTCAAGGTGCCAGACGTAAAACCATTGGTCACGAAGTCCACTATTTCCAGATCTCCGGTACCTCGGTCCTCAGCGACCAACCGCATTCAGCTGGGTACGTTGAAAGCCGGACGTTCTCGGATAATGAGGATATCTATTCGTACGAGAAGTACCGTCAATCGTTTGGGTTCCATCCCCAAAGGGTGACGGACATTACGATCACCGATCTTGGTGAGGAGTTACAGGTGAACACCTATGTCATTATGGCCGGGACTATCTTCGGCCTCGGAAGTGGTCCAGGCAATAAGTATTCTATGCAAATCCCAACCATCATCGAAGATGCATTGAAAACCGGGGTATGCAGTGTTGCCGCAGGTGGCAAGACGGTTTGGTCCCACATACATGTCGAAGACCTTGCTGGGCTCTTTGTGGTTATGCTTAAAAAGGTTTGTGGTGGAGTTGAGATCCCTTCAGGAAAGAAAGGCATCTATTTCTGTGAAACCGGGGAGCACACTCATCTCGAGATTTCAGAGTCCATCGCAAAGGCTGGCGTTGAGGCTGGACTGTTGAAGTCGGCTGAAGTGAAGAATATCGACCTGAACGAAGCTGGCGAGAAGTGGGCATATGGGATGGCTTTTGTTGCCGAGGCGTCTTATTCTTCGAAGTCAGTACACCCGTGCATCATTCTTGATAATATTTATTAACAATGATCTTAGTGCACGAACGAAAGCTGTGCTCGGACTCGAGTTGGGTTGGGAACCTCAACATACTAATGATTGGCAGACTACATTCAAGACGGAGCTGGTGGCGATTTCGAAGAATCCTCCTGCAAAGAGGGAACTACCGACCATGAAGGATTGATGTGCGCATATGAGGTTCGGTTGACCGATATTCTATCATTCATGGGCAATTTTCAGGCGTAAGGTTTGAAATTGTATTTCGATTAGGTTAGTCTGCTTATATATCAACAAAGAAAGCTATGCTTATTCAAGGAATTGGATAGGGTCCGACCGATCTTGACTAAGTGATGTTTGCTTTTCCCAGGACATGAAACGAAGCTTATTTGTGCACGTTCCCAGAAGGTATAATTGCATAACGACACGCATCTTGATTTTCTAAAACATGAGCTAGTCCGAGTGGCTATGATTTCATGAGTTGCTTAGCCATAGACTGCATATACAGATTACCAAGGATGGTAGCTCTCACACAGCCATTCAACCTACCATCCGGACCATCACCAAACCACCTTATCTTGAATGACTTGTGAACACGCAACGAATGAAACGAACTTCGTTGGAGGGATGAGTGCCTCGTCGCCTCTCAACTATGGTTCGGCTCTCAACCTAGGTAGAGTACCAGGTTATCCAGTTCAACCAGGATATCCCTTATCAGGAAATATGGCTTACTCCTCCAATCTCTGCCCTTTCAGGATTATTCGCAATCCAACCAATCTCAACATGGAGCTCTTCGGTCCGAGCATCGTCACTTGTCTTGCCTCTACGTACGTGATTACACCTTTTACTCGAAGCAATATACGCGATTCATGCTAAGGCTTCACTTTCAAATTCTAACATTGAGGAATGTCAACTCTTTCCACCATCACCACCACATTTCACTCGCTCCCCAACCAACGAATACACCGGAAAATTCTCAAGTGTACCAAAGAAGCGAGGATATCCCTACTGCGTAGACCTAGATTGCTGCTACACCTGCGAAGTTAACTGAGAACTATGCCTTGAGAAATGTGATAACGACCCATTTGTAAATTATGGGTGCGGCAGCATGCGCTGATAGTATTTTTTCGTAGACTCTGCAGTGTTCAGAATAGGAAGTGAACGTAGTATTTGGTGTTGGCGAACCCATGCTCTCACTAGCGTAATTAAATTATAAAACATCGAATCTTGTGCTAATTTAGCCATCACTAATCCAAATCTAGTTAGCTGGTGAATAAAAGACATCGCTTAACGCAAGTTTCATAATCTAACAGGCCATCTATTTCTCCGGCACCTTAGTAACAGAAAACCTGTGGATATGGTCCTGGTTGATGAGCTTGAGTTACGTCTCGGCATCGGATCACCAACATCCTTTACGCCGGCTTCCCGAGCTTTATCTCGGGCCTCGGGTTCCGGCATTATGAATAATCCTCATGTGTAAATGGAATTGTTTTTTGTAGTTAATAAGCTTATCTTGTATTTCGAGTGCGAAAATGAACTGAGTAAGGATAGTTAGGAAATCGTGCGTCATTATCGCAATGGGGCCTGTTGACCATCCAATCATCGCAGTCAAATCAGTACGTGGCTCGTTTTTCATACACACCCTAACCATTAATACCGCGCAATGGAGGCTTTTTCCTCCCCCAGCAACGAGGCATTATGCAGGTAAAACAGACTTGATTGGAAATTGGGCAGAATCAGTTTGTGAACCGAGAAGTAACACTTTCGCCTCATTTAAAGTCTACCGCAAAAAGCCACCATAAGTATTTACCATGCCGACATGATGAATGTATGACATGTGCTGGTATGTTGAATTTATACATGAGCGATCACACTACAGCAGGCGCACCTCAATCACACTCTCGCGCTCAATTGGACCGTACTGATATATCTTGGTTAACTTCAGCCCCGCGTCATCAATGGCCTTCCGCCACTGTGCCTCTGTACGCTCCATGGCTGCGAACATAGCAAGCATTGCAATATCTGTTCGTACTGCGTTTATGTTGGCTTCTGTATCCGGTATAATCATCTCGTCGATCAAGAGGACCGAATCCGGCGCCATTGCTGCCTTCAGGTTTTCGAGTATCTTCTGGACTTTGGATGCTGGGTAGTTATGCAATACAGATCGCATGTGATAGATCTTCGCTCCTGGTTGTGATATTAGTCAAACAAGCTGGATTTGGCTGTAATACGAATTCACCTGCCTTTGATGGGTTGTGGCTTGAAGATGTCGTGTACCATGTTCTCCACGCCTGGGGTTTGAAGTGCATAGTCAATGCATTGGGGCAGGTCTTGAAGAATCACCCTTCCAGATATATCTGGATATTTCTCTTTGAACTCGGCACATTGGTGTCCGACTCCACCGCCTACTTCAACATATAGCGGTCTAGCCGTATTCCATCCCTTCGTTTCTTCAACCATCGGATATACCGTTAGCCAGTTCCATTCATATTGTCGGCGATACGCCATAAAGTCATTGAAGTATTCAAGATGTCCTGGCGTTTCCGAAAACCAAGCATAGGCATGTAGCGAGGTATTATATGCTTCCTGGAATACTGTGTCAAAATCATCTCCGGGGTTTTTATATCCTGTTTTTTTGAGGAAGGCAGGGATCGTGTGGTAAACTTGCGCAGCTGTGGTGAACCTGTATTCTCAGTCAGGGTTAGCTATTCGAAATTGTCCAGACGGCTGTGTGGGATGACTTGCATGTGGTTCACACCTGCCTCGGCGCCCTTGTCAGTGAGGTTCTTGGTGACTTGATTTGCCTCGTATCGATCACTGGCGACCTCCTTAACCGTACCGATAACAGCGAGGTATCTCATGATTCGAACTGTATTGAATTAGGTAATACTTTGACAGATGGGGGTCTAAAGGGTCTCAAACCTAGCAGCAGTAGATCTGTACCCGTCTTTTTGGAGATTTCCTGCACAGTCATGCTAGAGCCAGATGCTGTCAAGTATTTGAATAGCTTCAAATCGAAGCCTATCTTCACCGCAGATACCTCGGAAGACTGGACACATACCATCAATTTTAGAAACCATAAAACGTTTGGGTATCTTACCGCGGCTCCGTATCTATGAAGAGTGTCGTCAGGGCCTTCCATCGAGTATGCCAAACTGTGAAGAGCGGCCATCAGGCGGTGACGAGTTGCTTCATCAGCAGTAGCTGCGAACTGCTTGACATGATCAAGAGCTGCATCCATGATGATTCTGTGGGCGAGACGATGTATGTACCTATGTCCCAGTAAAACGATGCTTTTAAAGGTACGTGTTTTCCGACGACGTTCCTAGAAGAGGGTAATTCATGGTTAGAGCTTTACTGGTTCGCACCGATTATATAGAGAAATCTAGCTATCATATTTTATTTTTAATGTTCCTATTAAAGTCCGATTTGGATTCCAAATCAATTGATAAGAATTAATTTCCTCTGCGAATGATATACATTGGTACTACGAAAAATCTCGAACAGAAATAAAAGCTCAAACATGCCATATTTGCTAGATCAGATTATATGAATCATAATCGGCCAAGTGCTTACATTTTGTAGCGAAGTCCGCGAGAATGTCATCCGCCGAGTATCTCCGTTCCGTCACGCGTCATCCTCATATGCATGCGGATGCAAGTGATACTAGCCTGTTTTCCTATGGACTAGTAAAAAGAAATCTTCTAACGAATGATCCCTTCCAGTGTAACTAAAATATCGTCTCAGATCTGCAGTATCATACACATACATGTTACGATGTGTATGACGACTGCCATACGATTATTTCTTCACATTCCGAGGCTCCTCTCCGATATACCCATATAGCAGACACGCCATCCGCTCTCGGAAAAAGCCCTTGAGCTTGCCGCTTGTAACCCATACATAGTTTCTATTCTCACTATTACCCTACTGTAGTAGCGCACTTGAAGTTCGACTACTTGGGGCTAGCTTTGGATAATCATCTATCTACAAAGAAGTCTTTCCTTCTTGTAGTTTGACCAATAGGAAATAAAATAGTAAAGTTCCATAAACTGTAGACTGGGAACGGTTTAACCTCAGCTGCAAGTATGTGGTATCTTGGCTACGCATTTTAACCCTATACTAGTGTAAGTCATAGGAGCATGTGTTATGTGTAAAGAATTAAATGACCTTTATATCGTTACTCATTGCGAGCAATGCATGATCTCCAACTGTCAGTACGCTGATGCTGAGATATTGAGATAACGATTCCTGGAGAGATTGTAGAACCACATGAGAGAGTAATAACCGCGTCGGGCTTTACAGGTTCAAGAGACTCTAATGATTAGTCAGTATTTGTCTACTGTTCTGGAATTGAAAATGTTTCAGTATCTTTGGTTCTACCATGTCATTGTTGACTATCTTTAAACATAATACGGGCAGCTATGAAGGGGGACAAAATCTATGACAGATACATGATGGAGAACTGTGTATCGCTTGACGTCCTCTTCAACGAAGTATCTGAGACTTACGTTTGCGGCACCGATTGATCGTGTTGTCGCGGAACTAACAATGATTGAGGGTAAGGTTCCACAGAAAAGAAATAAGGTGCTGGTATGAAATGCCCCTCTCTATATTTCTTGTTCTCCTATTTTACCGGTTTCTCAATTCGCGTCGTCTATGAGAAACACTATCCGACAATGCACCATGATACTAAATATTCCTCAAGTCCCATTCCGAACAATGAAATCTGGGGATCAACACCTACTATCATGGACCCGACCCGATTTTCCAAAGACCCAAAACGAGCCAAGAGTGCGGGTTTTCGTCCTTGTGGTGGGGAGGACTACAATGTATCCGGGACGGTTATTTGCGAAGCAATCGACTGCGGGTTTTGTGGTTTCATTGTTATCTCAGTATCGTATCGAAGCAACAACTATGGTAGCTTTCCTCGAGGCTGACGGTATAAAACCTTTCCTTGGGGTTATACCTGTGGCTAAAGGAGAAGGTGTGAGTCTTCGATTGGTACCGTCATAGGCTTCAAGGAATTCGAGATCTTGTGTCAAGACACTGGTGCCCCAGGATTTGGGACGTAGACTCTAGGTAGAGTTCAAAGATATCCGATGAATTCCGCACTGATGATTGGGTGAATGGGAAAATGGCATTGGCAAGGGAATCGTGTCTTCATTTACTTTCATATCTTAATTGATATTGCGCCCTGGATTCCTTTTACAGCGTATCTGATTCTGCCAATTTTTTCCATTCCCGGTCAGCCTGATGAACCGTCATCCCTCACCAAAAACCCCGTGACCTTCCTCACAACCTCCTCCCTCGGCACCCCCTGATCATCATCACTCAACCCATGCGATGCCTTCTCAATAACCCCACTCTCTTTATCCCAAACCCCCTCTCCCCCACCATCCACCGCACTTCTAAACCTCTGCACCAATGCCTCTTTATCCACCTTCTCCAGAACACTCTGATCCGCCCCAGAATAAAGCACCAAAAGCCTTCCCCTCAATAACCCCATCTCACGAACCTTACCAAACGTCTTCCCGAATTGCTCGTCAGAGAGATCAGAGCTGAAGAGATCATCTTCTTCTGGTGAAGAGGGGCTGGTAAAAGAAGCTAAGCTGCTGAATCGACGGACACTAATGGGTACATCACCGAAGCCGAAACACTTTGTTAATCTTAAGGGTAGAATGGTATCCTTGTGGTCTTCGGGTCTTTGTGCAGCTTCCTGGGCCAAGGTTTCAATCTCATGGTATGCGGCTTGTGCTTGCACGGCCGTGTATTCAAGGAATCCGTTCTCATAAACCCATTTTATAGCCTCGCGATCCGAGACAGGCGCTTGCAGTATCGCGCCATCGATAGCGGGACGTAGTTGAGACTCCGAGCCAGAGCTATGTGGATTAGGTCGATAGAGGTAATGTAGTAAAATTTGACAGCCAGTTGAATGCCCCATCACCACCACTTTATTCCCTGTCGTCTTAAACGGGAATTTCTCATTCTTGTATGCGGCGATATATTGCACGCATTGAGCCACCTCATCGGTATCACGATCTAGAGTACTGAGACCCCATTGGTTGTATGAGGACGAGAGGTTCAAAGTGAAGAACGACCAGGGGGTATTTTGTAGGGCGGTGATGATGCTGGATGTGTATTCTGTGGTTCCGAGGCCATCTCCTAGACCGCCGATGAAGAGGAGGGAATGTGGTTTGTGTGTGGTGGGAGTGGGGGTGTATTCGAAGGTTGTGAGTGTTTCGGTCTTTGGGTGTATGTTAGTGACGGCAGCGAGGGGAGTTGGTGGTGAAGGGTGTACGGACGTAATGATGTAATAGACCTGGAAGGCCGCCTTTGGGCCAGAATTTGGAGGCCATGTTGGGTGATCGAGATTAGATCTGGATGAATGGATGGGGGGATTATGCCGCTGACGTATAAGGGTATGCCGTCAGTAAAGAAGCACGCCAATCGGTTCCCCGGATGATCTCCGAGATCGATAATCGGGAGTGAATATGATGGGGGTGTGACTTTAATCTTATCAGATGAAAATTTTCTTGCTGAGGAACCTGTGACCCGCTAGTTTGTATACCACATGACTCAAAAGGATATTGATAACATCAGATACTGACTAGTTATAACTGTATAGCGACGGCGATGTTTAATGATATCGTTGTCCCAATCAATTCTTAGCGCCAAGCACAATGATGCACATTGCCAAGGCTTGTCAAGCCTCACGATCAAGCATCAAGCTTTTAATCTGATCCGATGATCGGATTCAGATTTCCACCCTCGCGCGATCAAACATGCACCTCCATGAAAAAATCAATGCCCAAGGACTCCGAACACCAAATCATCACTATAAGCTGACCCAAATAACACAACGGAATCAATTCCGCTCCGACCGATATCGCAATCAATACATTCTCCGCGGCCAAAACACGAGTCATGAGTGGTCAACTTCCATCTTATCAGATGAAAATTTTCCATGAAAACACGCCACATGCAGGTCCGACACACCACACTAAAACACTAGCAATGCCACACTTGATGGTGGTGGCATGGCACCTAGGTATTGGAATCGTATCGTATTGAATTTAGTACGTGAATAAAAAATTAGGAAATCGCATCTACACTGAAGTGTTTCAAGCATGAACATGTGGGGGGCACAGGGGCAGTGCATGTTTCCGTGTTTTGTATTAGATTATTTATCCTGGGAACGGGTTAGCGTTTGCTGCAAAAGCATTGTGAGGTTATAGATGCAGTGATGAGAGGGAACTCCCATTCATGATATCTATCTTAATATCCCATGATAGCGATAGAATAGCATATACGTCTCATAGTAAAACACACTCAAGCCAGAAACGCCCAGCTAGCATAAGGGGATATACCAGCATTGAAACCAAGGGCATCGGGAATCTTGGTGGCTATTGGGAAGGCAACTTGGTTTGGTCATCGTTCATCATAGTATTATTTACATGCATTATGCGAGATGGATGCATTGGATGCGGAGATGGGTGATGTGATTTTGGCCTGGTTGAGGTTTCTGAGGTGCGTGAAGGAAATACGCAACATAGGGTAGATACTCACCGACGATGGTGGAATCGGTATTTCAGCATCGTTAAGTAGTATCACGATAATTCCTAGAAGTGTATGACACATGTCGCATGCTACATGTCGCAAACTCAGCCACACCACAAAACCTAGGCACCAAGGCACCCAACCCATCCACGCAAGCTTCGCACCAAGCTCCTCCACCCGGCCTCGGCATTGCTTGATCGGAAGGGAAAGTCGTTGACGAAGGAATCAGGTGGGGTGAGCGTCAGTGCGTGATGTGAACGAAGGAAGGGTGAAAGGTGGGGCCGGGAGGGGAGGGGGGCAGTGATCGGGATTGTTGGTTCGTGTTCGAGATGGGGGCGGGCATGCTTGATGACGAGGGATGTGCAATATCGTGTAGGTATGCATGGTGGTGGTGGTGGTGGTGGTGGTGGTGG
>AJFL01002597.1:0-26865 GCA_000467735.1 Rhytidhysteron rufulum CBS 306.38
TGATCGTGAAGTGTGTAGAGTGACGGATAAATACAATACTTGTCTATTGACATGATATATCCAAGAATGAGATCAGGGTGAAGTACATACAGAGGGTGCCTTTCCAAAGTATCCAAGCATCTATAACATAAGGCAAGAGGCGCGTTAAAACCGCCTCTGCTACATACCCTAAAGAGATCACCACCTCTCTATGTAAGACGAGGAGTATTACGTTTTACTCTACATACACCCCGTAGGAGAAGGCGTCTAAAGGTATTTACTTATAAAAGAAATAATGTTCGTTAGATACCCTAAGGGAAAGTATACTTCCTTAAGATAAGGAGTATTCCAAAACTCTCGTGACTAAGCGCTGTTATGTATGGGAAGGAAGGGGGAGGGAGGGGGAGGGTGCTCAGATTACTTTTGAAAGGCGCGTCCGTACAAAAAGTACAACGATGAAAAGGAGGATGCTTTTGTAAATGATGGGATTTGATTGAATTCGGGTTGAAGTTGGGAATAGGAGAGTCTGGATCAAGTGTTTTGATGAGTTGAGTAGGGTTTATAGATTGCATGTGTTGTATAGATTCTCAACTAGGAAAGAAACGTATTCGTTGATAGATGAAATGGGGTTAAAACGCAGTCATGTTCACGTATTAATTTTTGATAGCCTGGTTAGTAGAATTAATAATATCGTTCGAAGACACCATCGTATTTCTCACTGCAGGATCTTAGAGTGAAAGACCAGTACAATTCTAAGCGAAAGACCTTAGCATTGTTCTCCAAACCTAGTATAACATTCCTTGCACGACCACCAAAAAATCTCACTTTTCTATCCTCTAAACAAAGATAAAAAAAGATCCACGAACCACAAAAAGCCAATACATGAAACACGACAAGTCACAGAATTGACAATGCATGATGTAGTATAGTGCTACCCCGTCACCGCAATACCCAACTCACCGTCTGCCACAGCTCCTAGGATTTCTCCGATTTCTTCGCCCCGTTCCTGAAGCACCCATTCTAAAGTCTGACCCCATGTCTCGCCGTTATTCTCGAACCAGTCTCCTAGACTCCTCACAAACAATTCGACTTGGCATTTCAAGGGCGCATTCTCTTTCAGCCACATGATTTGCTCCGGGTCGAGCTTCAGCATATCCTCGACGACATAGTAATGCGGAATATCGTCACCCCAACCTTCGCCACCGGGCTCGTGATGCTGCGATACCGTGAACTTGGAGGCACCGTAGCGGTTGTTGTAGAGCGAGGTGCTATGAAAGTGGTTGGAAAGGATATCTGGCTTGGCATGATACTGGGACTGAAACGGGTTGATCGGCGCATTCGGTGGAGGATAGTTGAGGTGGATATTAAACAGCAACTGCTGGTGCTCGTTCTCTGGAAACCGCTTTTTGAACTTGCGCGCAATGGTGCCGTTGGAAGGGCAGACGTTGCTATGGATCACCTCGCGGAGCACCGCATGAACATCTGCAATTTCGGCTAGTTCAACAGTGTTCCAGTTGTGCAACAGTCCCGCCCGTTTTTGGACCACGAGCTTTGTAACGCGCGATTCACGCGGGTGCTCGCGGTTGTGGAAGGCTCGCGCATATAGCCATAGACGGTAGATGGCACGACGGAGGCGGTAGCGCTCATTCTCCGTCAAAAGGCGGCGGCTCTCATACTTGTACTTCCACTTCTTGAACGGGTAAATGTCGCACCACTTCTCCGCGACCCGACCGGTGTGAACGATTTGCTTGAGAAGGGCGAGCGAGAATGGAACCGAGCGGATAATGTGTGCCGGTTGGCTGGCGTTGTGGGTAAGGACTTGGGTGAGATCTAGGAGAGGCCCAAATTGAGCTTCGGCGGCGTTTTGGAGGATTGTAAGCTTCTGGGAGGAGGCATAGATGTGGCGGAAACGGTGACAGGTGGATGAAAGGGCGAGAACGTCGGTAACGGAGTAACAGGAATAGAAAATGTGAGCGACCAGTTCAGTCGCCAGATCTTCAAACATCATGGTGGCGGTTAGGTGGAATAGTAGGTCTTGATATTAAAGGTCTTCTTCTTCTTCTTCTTTCTCTTTGGTTCAATCTCTTGCTTCCTTCTTCTCGGTGGTTCTGTGTTCAATACGTTTAGGAATAAAGGTTATGTATGGCTATCGACCTGGTGCTGTAGCGAGCTCCTTATCTGGGGGAGATGACGCTGCGAGCTTTGAGCTTCGATGCCGGAAGAGACGAGGGGTTTCAAATAATAAAGACCCCTCCTTTGGGGCTATCGATCAGGAGAGAGACATTCTCAGCAAAGCAATTGAAGTCGTAGTTTGGCCCAGGCGGGCAAACAACGAGAGATTCGCACATGATGGCTGGTTGAATGAGGGAAAGGAGAGTGAGGATGACTGTCATCGGAAATAAGTCCACTCTCGCTTGTCGCCCGAGGCCAAGCATTGCGCGGGTAGGGTGGGCTGACCAATGAGTCCCCGCCGCATCAAACATCCCGCCTTTCTGCGGGGAGCTGTCCTTAAACAACATGCTTCAATTTCTTGCCCCTTCGACTCATACTGCTTATATGGACGAGCAATATGGATTTCCTCAACCCTTCTATCCCCGAGATCCCGCTATTCCTTTGGCTGCCGATTAAAGTACGTCGGGAAACATACTATTACATCCGCCCCTCCTCCTTCAACATTCGATTCTAACAAGGGAACGGCGAGCGCGAGAAACTAACATAGGAGAATACAGATCTTGTAAAAGATGTCTCTGCCTATACATAACATCTCTAGAGCTTCATAATAGTTTATTGGCGGTTATTTACCCAGTTTAGTCACAATATAACAGTACTAGAATAAGAACCCGTTGCTTATCCTTCTAGTTGTCTGCAATCTTCATATAGGACTTTAAGCCTAAGAGAGTCTTATGTACAGCTGCTATGGCGAAGGTAGTAATATTGATGTCTTTATCCCTCGCACTGCTGAAATCGCCATCGAATGACTAAGCAGGATTACGAGCATTAAGGCGCTGTCTGGTGTTCGTTGCAGGTTGTTTTTGATTTTTCGGTGTTTTGTATTGACTACGTAAGATTAGAAGAGCATTCCTGATTGGTTGAAACGTGCCTTGGCTGTAGTTTTCTATGGTATTTTATCTGGAAGGGTGATTTCAGCAGTGCTTTCTTAGAAAAACATGCGGTAGATCCTTTTTCCGAGTTAGTAAGCGGCGCTAGAAGGCTAGAAGGCATTAGGAACGTGCACGGGCCAGCGGCGCCACAGGAGTGGAAGGAGTGGAGTGGGTTTCTGAGGCGGGTTAGCGCGATGGACCTCTAAGTGTGCTCCAGGGCTTGTGCCTGCGCTGGATCGGAAATGGAATCATGAAATTGAAATGAAATCTAGCTAGCGAGACGATGAGGAGCATTGTTTCGCAGTGCAGCGGCATCTTGCATTCTCTTTCGAGGGCGAGCATTCCCGCCGAGGGTGGTAGCTGCCGACTACTATGCTGCTGCTGCTCCGTCGTCCATGGTTCTATCCGCCATGCGCTGCGTTGGGACACACAGCCAACTGGTATGATGCTTTGATGGCCAGGCATATATCCGGCGCCCGCAGCACAGCACCACACCCTCCAGCAGCTGTATCCAGCGGCCTGAATAGCGGGCGCGCAAAGAGCAGGCCTCAAGAAGAAGGCAGACTGCGGGCTGCAATGCCGTCGTCGTCGTGACCCAGCTGCCCCACCAATGAACGTCTATATCCACTCAAAAGAAGCTTGGAGTCTGCGAGCGGGAGATTCAGATAGCTCCCTAGGTCATCTTCCTGGGCCTCGATTTGGGCGACCTGTGCTGTCATCGAATCATGCGGGAGCGTTTCTCAATCATCCCCATCGACCCCGTCTCCTCGCTCTCGGCTTTGACTCTGTTTACCCATCAGCTGCATCGTGTTCCACCAGAACCCCCATCTCGCCGCCGCTGCTGGAGCTGCAAAGACCTGTCGAACGGCCCTCTGGCACTGCCGTTGCGCACTAGTCGACAACGACTCCTCCAAGGTCCCATTGCTGTGCCCATCGTGACCGGCAGCACGACCGCCCTGCCACCTCACTCGCGCGCTTCCCTTCTCTTCTTCACCTCAACCCCATCCGCGTCATCCATCACCGCCCGCTGCTCCATTGTCGCGACTGCCCCAACCCCAACGCGCCAGCCGGGTCGCCCTTGCCCACCCATTCCTTTCACTCCTCTGCCCGCGTCCTCGTTCACTGCTCGCCGTCGGCCATTACTCATGGCCCTCCCCCCCAGGCCTTAGTGACCATCCGTTTCCTCGCATCTGATGTTCCGGAGCCCGGTGTTGCAGCGCTCTGACGAAGGGGACCATCTCTCGCGAGACAAAATGCCTGGCAAACCAGGGGAACAGCCAGCTTACCACCGGCCCCAATCGCCCACCACGCAAACACCCTTCAGTTACTCACCCACAAACCGATCGCATAACTCCAACCCGCCCACTCCTGGGCCCTTGCCTCTTCACCACCCCAATTTCAACCCGAATCGTCACCAACCGCCCTCGCCCAGCACCACCGGCCTGCCTCCCTTAAGCTCCGCATTATATCCACGCGAGAACACGGCCTCCAAATATTACGATCCGACATCAGACCATGGAGACAGGAATGTAGGACGCGGTGCACAGCGGTATGACGGTCATTATCCATCACAGGTACGCGACTCTCACCCGGCCTCGACGCCTTGATGATCGCCATCAAGAAAGACAACCGACTAATTTTCCATCTCCAGGCTCGAGACTCCTACAACTACCCCGAGGCCCGCCCAACGGACGGCCACTACGACAAACCCTATCAATCGCCGGTGACGACCTCGTTCGCGCATCAGTCGCCGCATCAACCGCCCCAATCGCACAGCCATCCGTCGAGCGGAATGGAGCCGATGGCGCAGTCTCCTATATCTCCCATATATTCTACAATGAATCGAGGTGCAGTTCAGGGCCCGCCCCCGAGTTACAATCGGAAGGCATCAGGCCCCAATGAGGTAAGAGCACCCGGGTCGAGCAGCTTCGATAAGTCTACTAACCTCTGCTCTTTGACAGACTCCTACAAGGACCGCCGATCCCATGTCTCTTTCGAGCATAATGTCGGGCTCGGAGCCTGAGCCTGCTTCAACAACATCTCAAGCTTCCTTGCCGCCAAATGAACCCTCGAAAGTGAACAAACCATCTATCGCTAATTCGGTAGTCGTTAAACAAGAAGTCATCACCAACCCGCGAGACGTCAAACAAGAAGTTATCGCATCACCTGCACCGTCAGATACGCTGGTGCAGGAAACCATCAACGTCCAGCGACGCAACGGAACTTATGCGCAACCATTGGCTAATGGCAACGCACCCAGCGTCCAGCCAACCATAATACCCCGAGAAATACCTGCACCCGACGAGGCAGAGATCGAGGCAGCTTTGGCGAACATCGAGACCCAGCCGATGAGTGACGTCGAGTCAGGCGACTATGCAGCAGAAAGGGAAGAATATCTCCAACGAGGCAGGAAACGCGCCGTGGACATAGAGAACGCAGAATCCAGGAAGCGGAAGGTAAGTTTTCTTATGCACCATGTACCAACTCTCTGACAAGCAGGATCGCTAATTTGCTCATAGCGCCGCCGGACTATGTATATGCAACGTTTCGCTGATCACTTTGCCGCACATCGCGACTACTCTAAACAGCAATATAACATGCAACACGAAGGTGAGGCATGGCGACAGGTTCAGAACCAAGAGATCGCCGAAGAGAAAGAACGCAAGAAAGATATGCAGCGCAAGCGAAGACGAGAGAAGACGATTCAGAACGAAGAAGCTAAACGCGTGGAGGCCTTGGCCAAGGCTGGACAAGCCGAGAACGAGGAAGAGAAAGAGAAACATCTCCGCGATGCCCAGAAAGCTGAAAAGAAGGCCAAAACAACCAGTCAGTTGCTTCAAGGAGGCACACCAAGCAAAGATATTCGTGAAGTAACTCCTCATGCACCTAATCTCGAGGGAGGTATGATGAATCAGTTCCAAATATCCGAAGATACCCCCCGAGAAGTAGGCAAGAAACGGGGAGGCAGGGCAGGAGGCAGGCTGAAGAAGAGCAAAGAGCAGAAGCAAGCTGAGAAGGATGCTGCCGCCGCCGCTCAGGCCGCCATTGATCGTGGAGACGAATTACCACCAATTGCTCCACGAGAGGAAGCGCGCCTTGAAGCACTCAAGAGCCGCAGTCAAACGGAAGATCCAATACCAGCCATTCTGACAAGTTACAACTCCCAAGCTTACCAAAACCTCTTCAACCAGATCTGGAAAGACATTGCGAAGAAAGACTTACCCAAGGTCGTTCGTATCAAGGAGAACTCGCTGTCCACTAAGCAATCGAACCTCCGCAAAACGGCGCAACTTGCTTCTAAAGAAGCCAGGCGATGGCAACTGCGTACCAACAAGAGTATGAAAGATGTTCAAGCCCGGGCTAAGCGAAGCATGCGTGAAATGTTAGGATTCTGGAAGAGGAACGAACGAGATGAACGAGATCAGCGTAAGATGGCTGAACGACAAGAACTTGAAAATGCGAAGAAGGCAGAAGCAGAGCGTGAAGCTAATCGCCAGAAGCGGAAGCTCAATTTCTTGATCTCGCAAACTGAGCTCTACTCCCATTTCATTGGAAAGAAAGTCAAGACTGATGAAGTGGAGCGTTCAACGGACGATACAACGATCTCAAACCAGACTGTGGCCCCTGGAAAGCCACAAGCTCATACTATCGATCTTCCAGATTCCCTAGCTAAGCCAGGAGCTAAGGTGACCAACTTTGAGGATCTTGATTTCGACGCAGAAGACGAGTCCGCCTTGCGCGCTGCTGCTATGGCGAATGCACAGAACGCTGTCCAAGAGGCACAGGATAGAGCACGTGCATTCAACAACGAAGGACAGCAGATGGAAACCGATTTTGATGAAGGAGAAATGAACTTCCAGAATCCTACTAGTTTGCAGAGCATGGACGTTGCTCAACCCAAGCTCCTTAACTGCCAATTGAAGGAATATCAGATCAAGGGTCTCAACTGGCTTGTCAACTTGTATGAACAAGGTATTAACGGTATCCTCGCCGACGAGATGGGTCTGGGAAAGACTGTTCAATCGATTTCAGTCATGGCCTACCTCGCGGAAACCCACAACATCTGGGGTCCCTTCCTCGTCATTGCACCAGCATCCACGCTTCATAACTGGCAGCAGGAAATCACGAAGTTCGTCCCCGATCTGAAAGTCTTACCGTACTGGGGCAATGCCAAAGATCGTAAAGTTCTCCGGAAGTTTTGGGACAGGAAACATATTACTTACACCAAAGAGTCTTCGTTCCACGTCCTGGTTACTTCCTACCAACTTGTCGTACAAGACGCACAGTATTTCCAGAAGATCCGTTGGCAGTATATGATCCTGGATGAAGCTCAGGCAATCAAGTCTTCACAGAGTTCAAGATGGAAGAGTCTTTTGGGCTTCCACTGTCGCAACCGTCTTTTGCTGACCGGAACACCCATTCAAAACAATATGCAAGAGCTTTGGGCTTTGCTCCATTTTATCATGCCTAGTCTCTTCGACTCTCATGACGAGTTCAGCGACTGGTTTTCCAAAGATATCGAAAGCCATGCTCAGAGTAACACAAAACTCAACGAAGATCAGCTGAAGCGTCTGCATATGATCCTCAAACCTTTCATGTTGAGGCGTATCAAGAAGCATGTACAAAAGGAACTTGGCGATAAGATTGAGCTTGATGTTTTCTGCGATTTGACATATCGACAGCGGGCATATTACACCAACCTTCGTAACAAGATTAGTATCATGGACTTGATTGAAAAGGTTGTCGGAGATGACCAGGACAGCGCAACATTGATGAACTTAGTGATGCAGTTCCGTAAAGTCTGCAATCACCCCGATCTTTTCGAACGAGCCGAGACAGTATCACCATTGTCCTTTGCCTATTTTGCTGAAACAGCATCCTTTCTACGGGAAGGGACAAATCTGAATGTTAGCTATTCAGTTCGAAATCTCATCGAGTACAGGCTGCCTAGATTGATTTGTCGCAATGGAGGTCGACTTGACATACCTGGCCCGGAAAACACCAAGGCTGGCTTCCGGGGCCACTATCTGTACAATCTGATGAATATCTGGACCGAAAACAACCTCGATGAGTCATCCCGAAAAGGAGGGGCCTTTTCATGGCTCCGCCTTGCAAATCTGTCTGCCGGAGAAGCGTCGAAAATCGCTAAAGAAGATCTCTTCCAGAGAGCTGTCGAGAAACGCCAGAGCCCGCAGCACCTTGGCCGCTTCAACGTTTGTTACGATGGAGATGACGATAATACCTACACTCCCAAACGTTCCATGCTTAATATCGTTGACCGGGAAGATCGTTTGCCTCTGGCTGAAATCACTCCTGAGGGATATATGTACAACTTGTTGAACGTTTCGCGGACTGCATTTGAAGACTCTGGGCTCGACGTTGTCGAAAGATGTGCCAAACCTGCAGTCTCCGCCCCGCCGATTGAGTTGTATTGCTCCAGTCAAGGTGTGATCGCGGAGAGGCAGCGTGACTTCTTCAGCGTCCCAATGCGGAGCGTTCTGTTCGGTGTTAACGAGAAAACCGAGCTGACCCTCCTCGACTCCAAGGCTGATCCAGATCGACTTCCCGTCTCAGATATGCTACCTCCACCGACCAACAAGAAGGCTCGTTACACGCACATTCAAGTTCCATCCATGCGTCGTTTTGTTAGCGATTCTGGTAAACTCGCTAAGCTTGACCAACTGCTTAGGGAGTTGAAAGAGGGAGGTCATCGTGTCTTATTGTACTTCCAAATGACACGTATGATTGACTTGATGGAGGAGTATCTGACTTATCGTAACTATAAATACTGTCGTCTCGATGGTTCTACCAAGCTCGAAGATCGAAGAGACACAGTTGCAGACTTTCAGACGAAACCGGAGATTTTTGTCTTCTTGCTCTCAACTCGTGCCGGTGGTCTCGGTATCAACCTTACATCCGCCGATACTGTCATCTTTTACGACTCTGACTGGAACCCTACAATCGACTCACAGGCTATGGACCGTGCCCATCGTCTCGGTCAAACTCGCCAAGTCACTGTCTACCGTCTCATTACCCGTGGAACTATCGAGGAACGTATTCGCAAGCGTGCACTACAAAAAGAAGAAGTGCAACGTGTGGTTATCTCTGGTGGGGCAGGTGCCCACGTCGACTTCAACACTCGTTCCCGCGAGAATCGTACCAAAGATATCGCCATGTGGCTCGCAGACGACGACCAAGCCGCTGAAATCGAGAAGAAGGAAGCGGAGATGGCTGCTGCCGAGGCAAGCGCCCCAACAGGTAGAAAGCGGAAGGCTGCCGGCAAGAAAGCCAAAGAGATGAACCTAGATGATATGTATCACGAAGGTAAGATTATGACACATCACCCACTCCCCGGGATATTGACTAATGGGTTATTGTTACAGGCGAAGGTCATTTTGACGACGGTAGCGGAAGCGCCAAACCTTCTGGTGCCGCCACTCCTGTTTCTACTATGGATGCTCCAGGTCCTGGCAAAGGCAAACGAAAGGGCATTTCCAAGAAGGCGAAGACGCTCAAGCAAAGGCTAGCCATTGCAGATGGCCAGACCGATGCTGGAGCTTTGTAATAATATGCATGAGATATCGGATCCGTTCTTTTTTCCTATTTTTCTTTTCTCGCCAAAATTATTTCTTGTCATTTCAAGATGGACTGCATGATGCTGCTGGAGGGAGGGCTCCATAACTTGGGAAATACACGCCGCGGGTGTTCGTTGCTCAAGCTTGCACAGATGGTTTCTTTCGTTATTTGCTTCTGCGTTGGCTTGCTGCATTTGCAGGTGAAACTATTCTTTTTCTTTTCCACCGGTCGCACGGCGACTGGACGATGAGAGGGCCTATGGCGCGAAATGGGGAGTGCCCCAGGTACTGCTTGGTACTTGAGTGTAAAATTAGAGGGAGAAGACATTTATTTCACGATTGAATTCCGAGCCCCCCTTGGAGCTGTCCGGTTTAGACTTGAACTCATTCCTCCCTGCTCGAGTGCATGCCTTGCGTGAGCCACTCGGAGTGACAAACAGAGAATGATTGTATAACGCATCGCCATCGCCGGTGGGGATAGTAGGATTGCTTTCCTGGAGCCTGACTCGGAGATAATCTATGGACACGATAGACCAGCACCCCGCTTGCGCTGTTTTCCAACCCCAGGCCGGCAGCCCAGCACAGCGACAATATTGAGGGCCTTGGCAGATGTTTGACGATGTCTTCGGAATGCAGCATCGTATTGTTGTTAGGTAAATTCCTAAGTAAGCGCCGTATATTATGTAACAGATGTCCGCGTATCGCATAAACGCGTCAAACGCCAAGCGCCAAGCTAAAAATGGAAATGGGAATCGTGAAGGCCAAGCCGCGCGTTGTAAAACAGTAAAAGGTGTCATGAAATCCAGGGGAGCTTACGTTAGTTCTGCTGCGGCTGGCGGGTCGCCGGCATCCTTATTCCTGAATACCCCTACTCCACCTCCTTCGTCCCGCCTCCTTCAACCGCCGGTCCTCAGATATGAACCACAAAATGTCCTCCTGAATTAACTGCTGCTCTTATCGCCATCCCAGGTCCACGCTCGCTCACTTGCCCTTTCCTTGCGTCTTGTCCAGTCTCCCTCGTGTCACTCCAGATAACAGCCAGCGTCCACGCCCAATGCAACAATTTCCTTAGCAACTTGTCCTTAGATAGCTCACGCGAGCACCCAGTCACCCCCCCAACACCCACGCTTTCTCTACCGCCCAAAAGCAACAATGCCTTCAGTTTCACAATGGATAGGATCGCCCTCAATCAAAGGCTCGTCGGAGTCCATGCGAATGGCACTTCTGACAGCCTCATTGATCGGACTTCAGTACGGTGGCCCTGCTCCTTCCCCTCCGTTTCTTGTCCCTCAAGAGCAATATGCTGACTGCTTCTAGATTCACATGGGGAGTCGAAATGACCTACTGTACGCCTTACCTTCTCCAGCTCGGCCTCACCAAATCCAAAATCTCCCTCGTATGGATCGCTGGACCCTTATCTGGCCTCATAATGCAGCCGATTGTTGGAGTAATCGCAGACCGATCGACCTCAAAGTACGGCCGTAGACGTCCATTCATGATTGGAGGCACCATAATCGTTTCCGCATGTCTCTTGGTACTTGGTTGGACCAAGGAGATTGTGGGGTCCTTCATTGCGGAGAAGGAGGCGGCGAAGCACGCGACAATCTTACTTGCTGTTCTTACCATTTATGCTATCGATTTCGCTATTAATGCTGTCCAAGCAAGTTGTCGAAGTCTTATTGTTGACACTCTCCCAATCCCGAAACAGCAAATGGGCTCGAGCTGGGCTAGCAGAATGGTGGCCATAGGCCATTTGATTGGGTATGGAGCTGGTGCACTTGATCTAGGACGCATCTTTGGGGGATGGTTGGGGGATACCCAGTTCAAACAGATGTGTGCAGTTGCTGCATTGGCTCTGTGTCTTACTGTCGGCACCACCTCTTGGGCGGTCACGGAGAGAATTTTGGTCGAGGACGAGAAAGCAGCTGAGCAGCTGGGACCAATTGATACCGTGAAGCAAATCATGAAGACGGCCCTGCACTTGCCCAAACGTATCTCCGCTATTTGCTTTGTCCAGTTCTGGGCATGGATTGGTGAGTTACATGTACACTTTTAGCGCATGTCATTGCTGACATTTCACCATAGGATGGTTCCCTTTCCTCTTCTACAGCACTACATGGGTAGGCGAGATCTACCTCCGCTACGACGCTCCTGTAGATGCTAGATCGTCTGAGGACACTCTTGGACAAGTGGGCCGTATCGGCAGCATGTCTCTCATTGCTTTTTCTAGTATTACTCTCACCATGTCCATTCTTTTACCATGGATCGTAAAGTCTCCAGAAAACGAATCTCCTGAATTCACTCCACGGCCGCCTGCCAGCATTGCATCGTTTGTCATCGAAGCAGAGAAGTACAAACCGACGTTGCTGACGATGTGGACGGTATCGCATTGCGTGTTTGCTGGGTCAATGATCATGGCGCCTTTTGTCCAGAGCTTGCGAGCAGCCACTACTATCATTGCCATCTGTGGAATGTGAGTAAATCGCGGCTTTCTGGATGGCTTGTGCTAATTAGCTTGTAGTTCATGGGCTGTGTCTTGTTGGGCCCCTTTCACATTCATGGGCGTTGAGATCAACAAATTGTCCAGCACCTCCAATGGCCACGCCTACGGATCACTAGCTCGCAACTCTGTAGAGCTCGATCCGGCGGTGCGCGCTCGCTCCAACTCGCTCATCTCTGAGGGCGAAGACGGGACAGGCGAAGGATCGGGCATTTATCTCGGGATTCTGAACCTTTACACGACAATTCCACAGTTTGTGGGGACCTTTATCTCGTGGATTGTGTTCTCCATCCTGGAGCCAGGGAAGAGCCCCGAGCTTGCCAAGGAAGCGCACCCTGATGAACGCCATTCAACAGATGGGCCCAACGCTATTGCGGTGTGCCTTTTCATTGGCGCACTGTCAGCCATCATGGCTGCTGTGGCTTCGAGACGGTTGAAGCATATTCCGTGAAGGCATTATCCCTCCCTCTTATTATTTCCTAAGTTTTAATTTTCGATTCGAGTGTAAAGTATTGTAGCATCACCTTCTATTTTTGGGGGGGCGGCAATGAGGCGTTTTTTTCTTTTTTTTTTTTTCTTCCCTCGCTTCCACGGGATTTCTAGAAAGCCTTATCTGGGGGCCGGTCAGGGGGGCGGCGTGGATTATCCAAGGCGGCTCGAGTCGGCGGCGCATTAATTTTCGATACCGTGAAATCTTGATAGAGGCAGGCATTGGAGCGCGGATAGATAGACAGGTGTTCGGTAGCCAGCTGCTGCGGAGTGCATTAGAATATCAGATCAGGCGCAATAATTGAATGCTGCAGCAGAGGATGTCTGCCTTGTCTTGCCGTGCACCTACAAAGATGCCTTTCAAAAGTATCCGGGCACACCCCCCTCCCCTCCCATAACAACGCTTAGTTAGAAGGTTTGGGTCTGCTCAGCAAACAGCTTCAGGCGTCTCATACCTCCGTATATCAAGACCTTAAGTAAGCTTAGCAACTAGCCTTCGACGCCTTCTGTCTCCTTTTGCTAAGGGCAGTAGTATGGAAGGGGTGCCTGGATACTTTTGGAAAGGCTCCTCCGTACACCTGCGCACACTTGCACTTGCACTTGCACTTGCCGTGGGGAGTTGGTGGTGCCGTGAGAGCCTGAGAGGGCTGCTTCGTGGGTCCAGCGGAGAGATCCACGTTCGCCTAGAAGAATCCGTTGTACAGTAACAGTACCAAGGGAGACTAGGCTTGCGACGAGGACTCATACTCGCGCAGCATCAGCAGCAGCAGTAGGTACCTAGGTTGCAGCACACACACACGCACGCACACACGGCAGAAGACGCACAAGAAAAAAAAAATTGTTGCGACACCAACTAGCGGCCCATCCCATCATCACCAAGCAAGCACCTGGGCAAGCAGAGAGGCAAATCCTCTGTGCTCTTTGCTTCTAACTCGCTTAGCGCCATTCACCTCGCCCTAACAATCCTTTCCACCTACTTCCCGAACTTCAAGAACGAACCTCCGACATCTCAACTGCTTCTTCTCTCTCTCATCCACTCGCTCCCAACGACATCTCATCCGCACAACATGTCTGAACCAATCCGCAATAAAAAGGTTGACAGCGTCACTGCTCCGTATGCCCCCGACTTTTTCTTTTCCCTCTCTCTGCTCCCTGCTAGCCGTGGCAGCGTAACAAACATCGTCATGGACCCTGCTAACTTTCAATTTCTTCCCACCAGCACGCCACAGAACACGCCCGCAAATGCTGCCCCCATATCATCTCGCGCACAACTGCCTGGTGTCGCAAGTATCAAAGAAGGTAATTACTGCTCGATTAATTTACCCCACAACCCCGCGATCTCGTCCGTCTTGTGCGAGCTTGACCGCTAATCTGAATTTTGCACCCACAGAGGAAATGGAGCGTGCCGCCGCCGGTCTCTTCGCACAGAACCCTGCCCTCGTTTCTATGATGCAGGCAAAACTCGGTTCGTTAGTTGGCCGATCTTCGGGTTACATTGAATCTCTCCCCGCCTCCGTTCGCCGCCGGGTTGCCGGTCTCAAGGGCATCCAGAAGGAGCACTCCAAACTGGAGGCTGAGTTCCAGGAGGAGGTTCTGCAACTCGAGAAGAAGTACTTTGCCAAGTTCACGCCTCTGTATGAGAAGCGCGCCACCATCGTGAACGGTGCCGCCGAGCCTAGCGAGGAGGAGATCAAGGTTGGCGAAACCAAGGATGAGGACGAGGAGGAAGAGCCCGTTCCCGAAGAGGAGGTAAACAAGGATGAGGGTACAAATGTGAAGGGTATCCCAGAGTTCTGGCTGTCCGCCATGAAAAACCAGATTTCGCTTGCGGAGATGATCACCGATCGGGATGAGCAGGCTCTCAAGCACCTCACTGACATTCGCATGGAATATCTCGACCGCCCAGGCTTCCGTCTGATTTTTGAGTTTGAGGAAAACGAATTCTTCTCGAATAAGACTATCACCAAGACCTATTTCTACCAAGAAGAGAATGGCTACGGTGGTGACTTCATTTATGACCATGCCGAGGGCGAGAAGATCGAGTGGAAGGCTGGAAAGGATCTCACGGTCCGAATTGAAAGCAAGAAGCAACGTAACAAGAGTATGCCATACACCTCGCGCTTCAGATTCCAAGTCGCTGACGAATTATTAGACACCAAGCAAACCCGCGTTGTTAAGAAGACCGTCCCAACCGCATCCTTCTTCAACTTCTTCACTCCACCAAGTCCACCACAAGATGATGATGACGCCACCTCTGATATCGAGGAGCGTCTTGAACTTGACTACCAGCTCGGAGAAGATATCAAGGAGAAGCTTATCCCTCGCGCTATCGACTGGTTCACCGGTGAGGCTCTTCAGTATGAGAACCTTGAGGACTTTGACGAGGGTGACTATGAAGATGAGGACGACGAAGAGGAGGACGACCTGAGTGATGACCGCGACGAAGATGACGATTCAGAAGATGAGGTAAGCTTTATGGATGCCTTTCACCTGATAAGCAAGACTAATACATATACAGGAGGGTGGCTCAAAACCCAAGCAGGAGGCTGCTGAGTGCAAACAAAGCTGATTGTCTTAAAGAGAATATGGGCTACGAAGGTTTCCTTGTCTTAAACTGAACTTGTTGAATGGGCTACTTCTTCTTTCTTCTTCTTAGAATGGGGGGGAAGGGTTGCGGTGCTATCGGACGGAATATTCTTTTTCTCATTAACCATGTGTTGTGCATGCGCCACAGGCACATGGATGGATCTGGAGGTGTGGCAGGGTGAGGGGAAATTGGTGTACCAGTGTGCGTGTCCTGTGTGAGGTTGTACGCTACTTCATGCTACGTACATGCATCGCACGCAGACGTTCTCCACACTTCTCACTTGGTACCTCTTCTCTCTCCCCTCGCCTCTCCTACCCTCCTTTTTCCATACCATGTTTGAACCAACCAACCAACCAGACCAAACCAAACCTACCACCGCTTTCATTTGATGTCGAAATTGCATCGGATGTGACAAGAATGAACAGCGATACAAAATCATTTTGTTTTTCTTTTTCCTTTAATTTCTCTTCATCATCACGATCAAACGAGCATGATCATCATCAATCATCATCATACCTACGCTACATTAGTTAATTCCTCCTCATCATCCCTACGGCATTTCTGGTCTTTTGATAGTATGGCGTTCTTTTGTCATGAGAGGTGTTTTTTTCTTTAAAAAGAAAAACAAAAATGAGGGATTGGAATTGATTTTGTTATCGTTTTCGTTTTGTATATGTGCGAGGATTGATTGACCTTATGCGACATGTTGTGATTGAGATGTTTGGAATGAGATGATGGATGGGTTATGGTGATGGTGATGATGTGGGTTTGGTTTGGTTTGGTAGCATGGTTACGCTCTTTGAATTTTATTGGATAGATAGATAATGTATTAATTGCTTTTTTTATGAGGTATCTTTTTGATTGGATTTTTTGGTGTTGGGTTATGAAGTAAACATCTCTTTAATCAACTGAATCTCCTATCAGATCTAATATAATTACTCTAGTAGCCAATTCAACAAATTGTTCCTATACTGTATGGTGTTATCTACACTCTTATCGATAATGAAAGGTTTGGTTTCGTATGGGACGCGCAATCAATCCCCCTCTCCAAAGCAAATATAAGCACTAGAATCTTGAGGTGTTGTTTATGACGTTTAGTTAGCTTATGTATGGTCGTTGCAGATAAATGACGTGTGGATGCGGCGGTTGAGTTTCTTATGCATGCGATATGTATGGTTAGGTTGGGATGGTAATGTCTCGGGTCGGGATCATTTGAATGAGTACCCGTACCTCGGGATGCCTGATTTGGGTGGGTTTCCATGCATGCATATGGTGGAGGGGAGACGGGGTTTTTTTGTGGTGGCCTTAGGCAGAAAGGATGCTGTTTGGGTGGTTTTACCCCACCATTGATGGAAGGGGTCGGAAGAACCTCGGGATGGAAATAGGGAATTTTTTTTTTTAGTGCGAGGCGGTTATCGATACTGTGGTGAGGGCGGCACGGATAGGATTGAGCGAGCGCGAAAAAAGTGAGGTTCTTGTGCTATTTTGAAAGTATTGGGCGCGTGTTGTTGGAGGCACAGTTTTCTTCTCTCTTCTTCAATTTTAGAAACATTTTCATCGTGGGGAGGGTATTTAAGAGTTGTTTGGACGCCGGTTCAGACGGTGCAAGCACATCATTTCAATCCGAACTTCAGTTCACCTCACCGGAGAGACACTACCTATATACCTTTGCGACGCCAACAAGTCTACGACAACGAAGCTTCCCATCCTATCCTACTACGCGTATTTCTCTATACCATCCTAACACCGAACCTTCACCTACTCCTCGCAAAAGTCCGCCCTCCTCGAGACGAACGGTCGCAAACTCACCTACCCGACGCCCTACCCGCGCCCTCACGCACCCAGCAACCCATACAGCAACCTACAGAAACCAAACCAATCAGAAAAAATGCGCCGATCCCCCAACATCGCCATAACAGGCACGCCCGGCGTAGGCAAGACCACACACGCGGAGGTTCTAGCTCGGAACACGGGGATGAAGCATGTTAGTGTGAATGCGTTAGTGAAGGAAGAGGGGATGTATGAGGGGAAGGATGAGAGGTTGGGGAGTTTGATTGTTGATGAGGATAGGGTATGTGTGGATATATCTTCTCTTTTCTTCGCTTTGGGGGTTTCAGAAATGGTGTGCGATTGAAATTGAATGATTGCTAATACGTTGATGATGTAGTTGCTTGATCGGTTGGAGGTTCTTCAGGAACCGGGCGGGATTATATTGGATTGGCATGGTGTGGATCTTTGGCCGGAGAGGTGGATCGATCTTGTCGTGGTGATTCGATGCGATAATACCATTCTTTATGATCGGTTGGCTGCGCGGGGGTATAGCGAGCAGAAGATTGAGGAGAATATCGATGCGGAGATTACGCAGGTTTTGCTTGAAGAGGCTAAGGAGTCGTACAGGGAAGGCATCGTGGTAGATATGCCTAGCGAAGAGGATGAAGACGTTGACAAGAACGTGGACAGGATTGAGCGGTGGATAAAGCAGTGGAAGAAGGACAACAATGAAGATGGCAGTGATAGTGATTGAGGGAAGAGGGCTTAGAAAAATGGCGGATAGGCGTTGATTGATTGGTCATGTACAACCAGCATGGATGGTGGGTTACTTAATTTACGAATGCTTTTCCCTTTTAGTTTCCTCTATGCATATGAAGCTGTGGGTATTGGAACTAGCGTTCATGGATTACTTATGCAGAGTTACGACCTGCAAGCCATAACTTTAGCTTCTCAAGTGCTCTTCCCCGATGAGAAATCTTGTTCTTCTCAACCTTCTCCATCTCTGCGTACGTCTTTCCTTCGTATTCAAAGCACGAGTCCCAGCCTGTCTCTGTTAGGATATGAAGGCATACGTTACTTGCAGTGACTTTACTTACCGAATACTGTAGGTCCTCTCGATGGTACTAATTTACCCTGTTGGGAGTTAGTAACCGGATAAAGGGGAGAGATAGAAGGCCCTTAATACTAGAGACGAAACTTACATCGGTTCTTCCTTGGAAGAGGTGGACATCTTGACCTGGACCTCCACAGTAGGCAAATGTACAGACAGCTTGGATTGATTTGTCGTCAAATCCGTCAAGCATTTTGTGAAGTTGTTCTGGACCAAGTGCTTGCAGGAACCATTTTCTGTTGGGACCGTTTGTTAGAGATGTGGTAGAAGGGAATGCACTGTCTATGTGGGAGGATGATGTGCTGGGATACAGCAAGGACATGAACTTTAAACTTACATATATGGACCTGGAAGGTCGTTCATTGCTTTGAAGCAAAGACAAGTGTCTTCTACTAGTACTGGCCCTTTGATCTATAAAACGTATCAGTAAGGAATGTTCTTTGTGTAACTTTGAACGTTCAATGGAAACATCATCTACGCAGAACTTCAAAATGTAACGAAAAGCATGCACTTAGGCTATTAGATATTACGCACCTGATTCACAGCCTGTTGACATTTGGCCAATGTTACCTCCTCGACAGTACCCTGAATTTCTTGTAGATCCAGAGGATGTGCAGTGACTTTTATCACATCTTGCAATATCGCTTGGACTTCAGCAACCTTATTCTTATTTCCAGTAATGAATACCAGCTCGTTGATCGGAGCGGAAGGAGCCATGTCGATATTCTCAAGGCCACGAATGAAGTTGGTTGACCAAAAGCCTTCGAACTTTGGTGCGGGATGTTGTGGTGGTTGGGCCATCCTGAAGAGAAACTATGACGGATATACCACCCAAGATGCAGCAATTAGTCGATTTTCGGCGGTTTTGTAATCGGTATGTTAAGATGACTGTTCTGGCGGAATTATCTTAGCCAAAAGTTACAGCGCGGTGAATGCGCTTAGATGCTGCAACAAGGCGTTTATTTTTCCTTGGCGAAAAGTGTCTTTTTCAGCTCAGGTAGGTAAGCGTCTAATACTTTCCCCCTTGCAACACCACAATTCCTACCGACCTTTTTCTTTCGCGGGGGTTAAAAATAGCTGGAAGATATTCAGCTATCAATTCTTGATGTGGCTTGGGCCTCGCTTGACTTGCTTCCTTCGTTTCTAGCGGTCTTCTGGAATGCCTGGTTGTGGCTGAAGAGCTGGGATAAAGACAACCACCAGGGCTTCTCGTCGACAACACATCACACCCTTACAACCCTTCTTCGGGGACAGAGAGACTATGGTTTGAGGTTTGGTTCAGGTCGTTAATCAAAGTGGCTGTCGATACTCTCACAACACCTTTCGCTCTCTCAACATTACAACCTCTCACGCCACACTTCATTGAAACGTTTCTTTTCGATCTCCTGCAAAATTTCTGGCATCAGCATGGCATTTTCAGCACGCAGCGTTTTCCTTTCCATTTACACCTCTAATGCCTTCATAAGGCACGCGTTTCTTCCGATATGTGCACTACTGCTTTGGACTCCGTTTCTCCCACTACTCGCGCGGATACTGGGGTTAGATCTCTCACCGCTTTCTCTACTTCCTCATTCTTGGACATCGCCAGAAGTATTACCACAAGTATTTTTGGCACTATTGGCCATTTTTCTCTCTACTAGATTCATTTCTGGGTCTCTCTCTGGATTGGCCGGGATAGATGGGACGATGCGGAAGGTGCCGTTGCTTCCATATTTCGTTCCTGTATTACGACATTGGGTGCAGTTTCTTTGGAATGGGGAAGGACTTTTGAGAAATGCTAGGTATGGTTATATCGATGGATCTCTTTCCCTTTCTATATTGATGGCATTCCTAATCGGAGACATAGAGACTCTTCAATCGATAGCATTGTTGCATACAATTTGGCAGGCGTAAAACACAACGTTGTTCTCTCGCCTACCCTTCTCGAACAGCTTTTGTCTCACTCAGAGAATTTGTCTACCTCGGATTTAAGCGCGTGGATCATTCCTCACAACGTGTTTGGCATTCCGAACGAGGTCCGCTCCTCATACGTGGATCTCCGAAGCTCGTCCTCAACTGCGGTCGAAGATGCCATTTTCAATGACCCTCAATTCCACGAGGTCATTTCTTCATGCATTCAGCTTCTTGAAACCAATCTTCCGGACCTCATAACATTCAACTCCTCTATTGTCGATCAAATGCAATGGGAACGAGTCAGTGGCGTAGAGTTGACAGATGGCACCGAAGAAGTTGAAGTTGACCTATTTGCTCTTCTCAATGAGTTTGTTTGCGCGATTCTATTGCCACCCATGACAGGAGCGCAGTTTCCGGAATCCTACGAACTATTGGCTTCAGATTTAATGACTGTAAACCAATCCTTCTTCGTGTTAGCCTCCGGGTTTCCGAGATGGTTTCCAGTCCCTGGACTCCCAGGGGCTCATTTGGCAAGGAAACGGTTATTGCAAAACTTTACAAAATATTTCACAGACCTCGCCAATACTCCTAAGAAGAAGCAACACGATGCGGAACAAGAGGATACGCCGAGCGAATCAAGTTCTGAACCCGATTCTCCTACTGATGAAGACACACCTACACCATTAACCAACCTAAACCTTCTCTTTACAACTCACAATCTCTCCATTCCCGCTCGCGCATCTATAGCTATCGAGCTTTTGCATCGACTGGTATCCGCATCAGTGCCATTGGCTTTTTGGACCCTGGCACGAATCTACGAGTCCTCAAGTACTACCTCTACATCCTCGAGCCCTACATCCACGAATGTCTTAGAACAACTCCGTGAGGAGACAAAACCTTGGGCCAACGCTACCCAACCACCAAGCATACATCCTCTATTCCCAGCACCCCCGCAAATAAGACTTTCTTCATCTCCATCAGATACTCTGAACCCTGCGAAACATCCACTTCTCGGAAGTTGTGTGCGGGAAACTCAACGAATGTACTCCACACCTTTGACATCGAGAATGGTCACTGAGGACACTGTGATCACGGAGAAGGGCGATGCTCTCGCTAGAGACCCGTCGGCTTTTACCAACTGGAGCCTTAGGAAAAATGAATTCATCGACGTAGGAATAAGTGTCCAACTTCAGAATACATCACCTGCGAACTACGTTGAACCGCATAAGTGGAAGGCGGATCGCTTCCTTAACTCTTCGTCTATTGAGTCGACCGATTCACCAGAAGATGCTCTAATAACCAGCTTGGTGACCATTCTCGTAGCAGGGCTCCTTCAGTTGTGGGAAATTAAACCAAGAAATGGGGAAACCATTAAGATCCCGAACGCGAAACCAGGAAGGGATATTGCGTGGCCAAGAAGCGATGTTCGAGTGAAGATTCGAAGGCGGGAGTTAGTTGGAAAGGAAACGAAAGACGACTTTCATGACGCGGATGAATTCATAGAATAACGGTTCCATGGCTAGATAATGGTTGGTTCAATTTTATTCGCAGCTTTATTTTGCATGGTTCTAATGGATAGAAGCCATCTTTATACATTTCTTTCGTTCTCGTAGCCTAAACCCTTATAGTCTGATACAAAAGTTCTACATGTTATTGCATGTACTTCTTACAGCATTTGAGCAACGGTCGCCACGGTTTAGTGAACACCAACAATCCGAGGGATAAATTGGTCCTATCCGAGGATAAGATCAACTTCTTTTCGTTCTATACTTTCCCATGCATCTTTCCGCATTTGGCCGATGCCTTTCCTATATGCAACATCATCCTCCCACTCCACCCAAAGTACATTATAGAAGTCGTAACGCTCTCCTGGACCAGGCCGTCCTTTCCAAGCCCAATTTTTAGTAACCTTTTCGTGCAGATGTGCAGAACAATAACGGTACCAATGAGCAGCTAGAGTGACTCCGGTCGAAACTTCGACTAGTTCAAACTTCGATGATAAATGCTGATTCTTTCCTATCTCAACATGTGGATCGAGGAGTCCAATCTCTACGCCACTTTCGTCGCACATAGAAACTATCTGGTAGTCCCACGGAATGTGAGCACTCTCCTTAACGTATAACCAGGCTCTCTTCGTGTGACATGATATAAACCGGTCCGAAACGGGCATGTATTGGGTCCTTGAGTTGTCACTCCAAGGAAGTGGGAACCAAAATTGCAGGTTCGGAACGAGTTCACATTCATATACATACGTAGGCTGATGGTCTGGATCAGGATACTTAAGTCGGGGATCTGATCCCTCTAAAGTATCAGGTACGAACTTGACTTTCTTCCATCCCTTCGGAGGCGAGACCATTGAAGGATCTTCTGGAACCCTTTTGTGCCAGTACCAGGAGTCTATTCGACGACCCGGTCTAGCTTCATGTTTTGAAGTTAAGCTATACCACTCTACAAGTGGGAATGTGCGCATATGGCTGTCATTCTGCGGATCACGAGACTGCACCATAAATTCATCATCAGCATCTTGACAGTTCCAATTCATCTCGTGTAAGCTGCATTCCCAGCCCATCCAGCTCCAGGTGGGCAAACAAGCATCTTTCCGTTGACATTTGGGTTTTCTCCTGCTCGGAAGGAGAGGCGTCCATAACAAAGCCCGATCGAATAAGGTGGTTGGTAATCCGCAGATGATTGGCCCTTGAAACACTCCCCCGAACACAGATGTTACGCCCGCAAAGGCATTGAAGACATCTTCGGGATACGTCAGACTAAGTCGGTTGAACTCAGAGGCAACTCGAATATACTGCTTCAGGTCGGAGAAGACGCCCCTTGAAGATGTTATATCTGGCAGTCGGTATCCAGGGATTTGGTGAAGACCGTTGCTATCCCAGCCTTTGAAGTTTCTCATATAATCCAAGTCTTCCCACTCATGGGCAGTTCCACATTCCCACCGTACACAGTCAGTTGAGAAGACTATACGTCGATGAGCGAACATATTCTCTTGAAACGTCCAACCCCGTTTCGCCCAGGAAGTTCTCGATTCCGGAACGAACCACGCATTCATTTTTACAACACTTGCAGCGTGTCCACATCCAAGGTCCACAATCTTTTGTTTAAACTCTCTGGGTTTCGATACTCCTTGTAATCCGCGAATACCATAGTCCGCATCCGAACCTTGCGCTGCAATAATGCCCAGTGTAGCATACGCATATATCCTAGCCATATTGCCCAGTTCAACACGTTTATGCTCTTCATCATCCTGAATGATGCATAAACTATCCACCCACAGATACCGCTTCCCCAATATCGTAGTCAGAGAAATCGCATCTCGAATCGTATGTGGAATTTTCTGATAAACGTTTTCATCCGCTAACGCATTCATCCTCTGCAAATTCTCAACTTCCTTCTTACGAGTCCTAAACGTATTCGTCTCCCCCCAAACATAACTCAACGAGACATAGACCTCCGAACCCCGCGCCTTCACTATCCGCATCTCCTCCGTATCCACCAACCAAGTCGGACCAGAGAACCCCTCATTCGAATAATACCGTTCACCCCGTCGACACACCTCCCCATGAAGCCCATCACAATCACTAACCCACTGCCTCAGAATCCCCGTATCAATCCACTCAGGATCAACCCTCCTCGCAGCCCTCACCGACCCATCTACAATCCCAGTCCCCAATATCGGCGCTACCAAAACCTTCCCCTGAGCCTTTGAACTCCCTATTTCGAAGAGACCCCATTCGGGCTTGTGGGTTAGGGTGATGGGTCTTTCGGGGCGGGAGCGGCTGAGTCGGCGGGGGCTTGATGGGGGGAGGGTTGTGGCTTCTAGGAGGGTTTGGTGCGCGGTACATGGTGTGTTGGAGGCGTAGAATGCGGATATTGGACCTAGGTCTATGGTGTGGGTAGGGTTATAAATACCGGTGTAAAGGTGATGAAGGAGGGTTTCGCAGATGGTGCAGGGTGGTGGGTTTATCTCGTTCGTATTTGGCATTTTTATCTTCGTTTTTCCCTTGGTTTCGGTTTCATGAGAGCCTTATAGAATTGTATCCAACTCTTTTATACACTTTTCTTCTCATCGCATGATAAATTTTGGTTTTCAAGGCGTGAACGTATTAAGTATATTCAAATAACGTGGAAAAGCGGATACGTAATGGTTCATGGAAGTGAATAGTTACAAGAACGCTACGTAAGAAGGAACATGAAAGAAGGAAGAGGAGGGCACGGCAAGGCTGATCTACCAGGCTACAGTGTTTCGTCCAATGGATGTTGGGTATAGCTTCAAGGGTGGCGGGCGTCAAGTGAAACGAGTGATGGGCGCCTAATCCTTGAAGCGGATTGGTGAGGTGTGGTTTTGTGAGACATCATGGATTAGGAATACCAAAGAAGTATGGTTTTTGGATTATTCTTGAGACTTATCATAAAGAACGTCTAGGTACGTCTGTGATGCTTTGCTCCAATTCGTCCACAATTTTCGCGTCAGCATGGTAATTATTTGTTGCCGTTGAGGACATCTCCTCTTCATTCTTGGGAATGTTGCTGAAGTCTTTCTTCTGCAATACCTATGAATTGTACCGAGCTAGTGTTTCCAGCATGGATGAACCCTCATGGTTTTGCTTTTGATTCATGATAGATTTCGGAACGTCTAATGAAGGCTTTCTAAGCACGAATGAGCTCCGGAAGGATGCTCAGCTTTCATCTGGATCGATTTTGGCTTGATATCAATTTCCACTAGCTTAAGACCTGGCACTAACTTGCTAGAATGTAAAATGGTTGAAAGTATTGGTTGGTTTTGTTTATATGGTATGAACCAAAGTACTCCGAGAAACCGTTAGTGAAAAACTTCGTACGTATTTGGGGTCCTTCGGTAGAGACATGGTTTGGACTTATAGTAAACTATGATAGACCGTCGGATGAGAATAGGTTCTGGCATGGAATAGTAACTTGATATACTGGTCTTATTGGTAAGTTGCTTGTTGATACAAGCGGGCAAATTCAAGTTCATACCTTTTGAAGCGATTCATCCTTCTGAAATAGGATCGATGCTTGGGTTGAGCTTGGTTTTATCATCGTAGTCTGGGCGGTATGACTTGATGGTATCATAGTTAAGACTATACCGTAGCTAGGAATCGTGAGGACATTACTACCATATTATCTAATTATACTTTCTAGAAAAGTGTACGAAAGACTTATTTTGATGTACATGGCTACTCTTAGGCACCGAAGAAAATTTACATTTTGAGGTTGAGAAATATTAGGCTTTGTTGTATACCTTGAAGAGAAAACACTTCCTTAATATATGATGGATACACATTGATAGTCACGACTCCCTTCGTGATCAAGTGACCGAATGCCTAGGCACCGTGGTCTCACACGACAGAGTTCTGTGAGTTTTAGAGATGAGATCTCCAACGACAAGTCGTTACACAGTCCACGTGAAAGAAAACGGATAACCTGTAATATCTATCAGGCTGATATACTCTTCCGATATTTTCCACGAACCATGGCTGCTTCAAGTAAGTTCCTAAGAAACGGAGACTTGAATTCGATTGACCCAAAGAAAAGGTATCAAAAATGCTGCCCCAGAAGCCATCCATTTGCCGACACACCATATTTCAGTAACTGGCAAATCAGCTGCCTTGGAGACAACTTCCACCCGAGGGAGCCTCAACACCAAGCGCACTGACCACCTACATGTATACAGGCATCGTGAAGATGCAGTGACGCACCTCACATACCATTTTTTCAAGTTTCTTTTCGAGGAATGGTGGGGAAAGGATGTATGCATCCCAAAGAAACAATTGAAATCGACGATGAAGAAATCCACAAGAAAAACGACTTACCTATCCAGAAGCCTCCTGCATCTAGCACTTGATACCGGAGCATCACTTCCCAAGACAGCATCATGCAAAGAGGCATGAAAAAACATCCCATATGCAACTAGCCAACGTTCAACAGATATGCCTCATATCCCCGGCTGGAACCAACCATCTGCAACAACTCGCATGACCACTCACTCACTCGCTCCTCCAACTTCAATCACGATGAGAAGCAATAAACGTCTACGCGTCCATTACATCCATCTCGTAAACGCATGCATGACAATCACCCACCCATTCCCAAGCAAACCCCACAACCCGCTATCCGCTTCGCAAACCTCCCAAAACCACACCCTCGGTACGGGAAAGTAAAAAGGTGCCCAAACCAATCCCAAAACGAAGAAGCGGTGTACGATTCAGTTTTTCTTCTCTCTCTCCCCTAGACTTCCCTACAAGGCCCGCGCCGGATGTCCAACCTTCAACAATCCACACCACCTCCCCTATTTAAACGTACCCAATAATCCCTCTCGGGGCAACTATCGTAAGGTTCCAATATCGTCAACGACTACTTAACGTCGTCTGCTAGCCACATAATTAGCCTTCGGGATGCCGTAAGTGCTCACCGCAAGATGCTTTCTCAAGCCACCACCGATCTAAACGTCCCAAGGCTTTGAAAAGCGAGAAAAAACCTACACGATAGGGCTAGACTAAGGATGCGATCCGGGGATGGCGGATAGGAGGTTTTTAGTAGCTGAGGTCGGTCCGATGCGCTTGTCACTCGCTCGTCTGTCGGTGGTCGCCGCTTCGTGGACGTTGGATTTTGTTGCTGCATCATGATGAGGGAATTGACAGGGAACATCTACATGCAACGACTGGGGTAGCGTGTTGGGTATGCATAAGATGAAAGCAGGAATTCTGTTAAGGCATGGGTGTGAGATCGTGATGCACTCGAGGATGGGATGTACATCGTTGATGGAGCGAAGCGAAGCGAAGCGAATGATGACCGTGACTCGGAGCATTGCTCCGTAGCCAGTAACGGCT